>KV907501.1:1245430-1294883 GCA_001990825.1 Aspergillus carbonarius ITEM 5010
TCACCATCTTTCCCAGCTGACGGGGCAACCCTCTTCACAGGCCCATCGATCGCCTTACCACCGAGACCAACAACCCCATCCTTGCCTTTCGCCCCAACATCATCCGGTTTCTCGATATCATCCAGCGTCTTAAGAACCCCCACCAACCACAGCTCCGTAACAACCCTCAACAACACCCGATGCCGCGACAACCGTTCCTTCTCCTCGCGCTCGCGCACCTCCTGGCTAAGCGCCTTCAGTTGTCCCTTATCCGGGGTACTCAGACCCCGACCAAGCAGCCATCCGATCTGGCGAGTGAATTCCCCAGGTCCGAATCGCTGATGCAGTGCGCTTGTAATCTCGACCCCTGTGGCAATTTCCCCGGGCGACTTGAGTTTGCAGAGACCTTCGTAGCAGGCTGAGATGATTTCCGAAAGATATTTGTGTAGCGACAGCGTGCGGATATCGGTCAGGAAGGTTTGTTGGGCAGCGGCGTTGATTCCGGTGCGGAGACGCTTGATGAAAGCGGTGTTTTTCTTCAAAGCTGAATCGAGAGATTTGCTGACTGGGAAGACATCTGCGATGGGCGGTTAGTTCTGAAGCAGAGCATCGCCATTGCCATCGCCTTCGTCATTAGAAATTGTAAGGATAGGGTATGGAATTACCACTCTCGCTGGCCCAGGCTCTCTCATTGAGAAGACGGAGGTCGCCTATATAAAAGTAAAAGCAGAAGTTAGTGGCGTGGAAGTCAAGAAGGGGGGGGGGGGGAGCAGCGGAAGACGGACGCTTTCTGTGACGATCCATTGCTTGCCGGCGTGCGGTGGGTGACACCGCAATCCGCGCGTGAGTTTGAATTCAACTCAACTGTCGTGGGATCCTTTCAAAGAGTGGGAAAGGAAAGCGCAGGAGTGACTTGAACGCCACATTGGTGAAGCGGGCAGGACGACAAGTGACGCGCAATGATCTGGGCGTCAAGGGGCGATCGCTCCAAGCCTGCAAGTGGCTGACGGAAGTTGAAGTGAAGAGAAGCAAGAAGTGGGCCGAAAGGCGGAGGGGAAACTTCACCTTCTCCCCCTCATACTACTTGGGCTGAATGTTCCGCGAATCCGAGTACTACACCAGGCTTCACCACAGTGCTCTGTCGATATCGGGAGGAGTCGATCTTAGGCATTTCAAATTTTATAAACAGTTCGATAACATCCGTTAAACCATGCACATTACTACAATCTCCCTTTTCCTCCTCCCCCTCGGTCCCTTCCTACTAAACCACCACCATCTCCAATACACATTACCTTAATCCCAGAATTAAAATCGACCCGTTCTCCCGGTTTGACTCCCATCACATCATCACTCACTCAATCCCATGTGAAGCCACCTCCGTAAATCCCCCCTCCTTCCCCTCCTCTTCCTCCAACAACCTCGCCTGCAACATATGTTTCCGATCCTCCTCACTCCAACTATAATGCCTCGCCACCGGCGGTTTCACCGGCTTGCCCAGGATCCGGGTGCTTGGGTCTTCTGTGCATGCTGGATGATGTGCATCTGTAAGGATACCGACCTCTGGGACGCTGGGGAGGGTGGTTTGGGTGGTAGTGGTGGGGTTGGGGTTGACGTTGGTCGTCATTGTATACTGGATTGATTTGATGAGGAGAGGATAGAGAAGTAGGTAGGTAAGGGGGTAGGTTAGATATACTGTTCCTGTTTGGTTTATGTTTGTTTGTTGAGGGTAGATTGCTAGAGGGGTGGGGAGGTATAAGGTAGGATAAGTAGCTGATGAGGAATAGATCAGGAGTTGCGCGCGCTGTCTGTAGCAGATACGATGGCTTTAATATGCCTCAGGAGGCAGGCAGATCGTCCGTGGCAATTGAATGTGGGTTGACGTCTCAAGGCGGCCGAGATGTTCAGGCCATCTTGGGATTGGAGCTGGATGTGAGGCGGGATGCACAACGGTTAACCTGAAGTCATCCAGACATCATCCAGAGCCGGCACGTGATGCTGGTTCCAGATCCAATGATGGGCCGCATTTCCACTTTACTCATCTTGTTACAGTACCCCGAGGCTGATCAACATATGAAACGCTTTTGTTAACATACAGTCGTGAGGTCCAAGGCGATGGGTTACCAAATTCCAACCACCCATGACGGACAAAAGAAAGTTCAGTGATAATCGTTGACGTCGCACAAGACAAGTTGGGGCGCCCACAAAAGCAAGGTCTACACCATCAGGCATGTGCAGAGACCCTGGACTCATAATGGTCAATGCAGCCAGAAGAAACATAGTGGACATCGCACGTGGACAAACAATACATCTGGCTTGGGGACCGTTAACAGAACGCAAGAAGAAAGGAAAACCACCGTCATCATACACCTTCATACAGCAACAGAAAATCGACAGGGTATGCCCACGCCACGCTATGCGAGTCCTTAAAAGAAGAAGAAAGGGGAACGTTGCAAATATGTACTCAGAATCCAAGAAGGTCGTGTCGAGATATTAGCAGGGTTGAATAAACGTTATTTTTTTTTTTTATATTTATTTGGGTTTGCGCCAGAAGTATTGCTGCGAGGGTTAGCAATATCCCGATCTATCATGGCTGAACACGTACCTTATGCTGCTTGCGGCAGTTACGAAGGCCTGGCTTTCGAAGATCGTGCACAACCGCCTCGCGTCGCATATCATCCTCATCAAAGTCAGGGATGTAATAGTATTCGCTTTCCAGAGGCTTTCCTGCAGCGTCCTTTCCTTCCCGTGCAACCTTGCCAATGCACTTGGTGGTATCTAAGATGGCGCGGATCTCATCTTTGGATGGTCCCTCTCTGTGATGGCTATCCCGTTTCCACAGGGTGGGAGGAAGGTTGTTCAGAATGGTTGAAAATGGCGTCGACGAGAGACGTGAAAAGGCCAATTGGTTAACAGCATGGTTCTGCACGCGTTCAAAGCTCTCGTCAAGGGGCTCCAGCTTGGTTGTCAGGCTCTCAACGGACTCACTCGCCTTCAACTTTTGTCTCGACTGAGTAGGCTGGAGAGGCTGGGTTGAAGCTTGGTTGCGGGCGCGTGCAGGCCGGAGAGGTGATTCGTCTGCAGTAAAGGAGGCCATGCGAGGAAGGAGGTTGTCACCAAATGGCCCGAAGGAATGGATGATAGGGTCGTTTTCCTCATCATGGTCTGAAAATTCATCCTGCTTGCTCAAGTCACTCAAGTCGCTGGACTGGGAGCTCTGGAAAATGTCCTCGGCAATTGAAGGCTTCCGAGTGACTTGGTTCAGTACATCTCCAGTGTTGTTGCGACGAACAGGAGAAGCCTCATCTTCGTATACAACCACTGCATTCCGCGAGCGTGTTGGGGTATATAAGGGCGAGGATGGGGGCACCAAAGACTTGGCCGCAGGCGACGGTGAGACAGGAGACGCCAGACGCTGCCGTTCAACATTAGGGCTTTCATGGAGGCTTTGACGGGACTGTGCAGCACGTTTGGGCGTAGTCTCCTCCCAGGTCTGTTCTGAGTCAGTCGATGCATAGTCCTTCCGGTCATGTTGAGGCCATTGGACCAGCACCCGGGCATCATGGACGTCAATCATGATGTCAGCATCCTTGATATCTGAAGTAAAGGTCTTTCCCTTGGCCAAGTCATATGTTTTCCCTTGACAGTGCAGTTTTATTCCATTCCACCCCATGCACATGATTTCCACTCGGTCCGGGTCGAAAGGATTGGGTGCGGGCTTATAGGTGGCCTTGACATGCACCCGTGATATCATACGGTTGGCAGCGAGTTGGTGATGACACGATGCACTCGATCTCCCCATCAGGACGGGCTCCCCACTCTCCGAGAGCATTATGGTTGGGACGGCAGACAGAGGGGTTCGTTCGGAGCTGGACGAGGCAAAGGTACGCCGAGAGGCCGTCCGAGGCAGGGCCATTCGAGGGGGGGACGAGGACATGATATGGGTCGACGAGGTCGGCACCGGCGTAGGATAAGTCGAGACAATGCCATGATTGTCGCGTGCTACACGCTTCTGTGGACGAGGAAGTGAGGGAGAGGAGCTCAATGGCTCAAAAGCAGGCAGCAGGGCCGCGGGACGCTTCACACCTGCCACAGGAGCAGCGAAACTGCTCCTTGGAGGCGAAGACTCCATGATGCTATGGGGATGGGAGGGGGAGGGGGGGAAGGCCGTCGTACCAGGCACGACCCGAAGACGCTCCTATGCCACTTGAACAACGGGCTGGAGGGCGGAGGAGGATTAAAATAGATCAATTGAGTTTTGAGTCGCGTCGAGACAAGGTTAGGGGAGGAATGTCTAAGTTCTATGGAGGAACAATTCACGAGACTGGGAGGGAGTCCCGGGAGGAAAGAGAGAAAGACAACTAAGGAAGCGTGTCAAGGACGAAAGGGAAGGAACTTTGAGGCTTCACCCCCCAAGACGAGGGCCAGGAGGTTGGGAGGCACGAAATTGGGGACGACCAGGCAAAAACGAGAAACATTGAAGAAAAGGGTGAAAGGATGGTGTGTGGTGGAATGCCTGCCGGAACGGAGCGTCTTGTCCTTCCAGCGCGGAAATGCACGCTTACACCCCGAGACGCGTTCGATAGGCGCCGACGACGGTCGAGAGCTCCACCACTAGGCTCGCGCAGTGCTCGCTCTTGGACCGTCCGAAACTATGTATGATTTTGGCATAGGGAAATGCCGGGTTGGAAGCTGCCTATATGGGGTATGGGGGAGGGGGAGGGTGGGCAACCCTGGCGGCTCCCTGAGTTCCTGCTGTCCCCTGCGTAAGGAAGTATACGATTCATACCTGGAACATCGAATCGAGTATATCTAAGGCGCGTCTCCGCGTCTAGGAGTCAGGTGCTCCGCGTTGTCCGGTACGGACCCCGTGACTGCGCGCCTGGTCACGTGCGGCGCGGTGGCCAATGATGCCTCTCTGCGTTGCCCCCCAAAGCCCAGCCATGTGCCCGTTGCAGGGATTTCGTACAGACGGGATCGTGACTCGCCAACCCGATTGGGACTAGCGTGTGTGACCTCGACTGGACGGTCCCGGACGAGTTCATGCGGATGAAATACGACGACACCACTACACCGTCGGGACGGAGGCGCCGAATTCGTATGGTTCTCGACCTTGACCATCCTGCGAGGCGGCAACCGGTCATCCGAATTCACCATCCATGTACCATCCATCTATCCCTGCGGGTGACAGGAACCTGGCAGAACCCCGGAACCTTATCCCCCAGTCAATGCCATCATCACCCTTCCCGATATATAATCAATCCCCATTCACCAGCCAACCACCCCGATTAGAAGCGGTTCAAGTTACTTAAAATACCCATCCCATGATGTAGTCGATGTAACCAACCGGGCGGGAACAATCGTCATGAAACGAAAACCCAACCTACTTAAACCCCGGCCCAGCAGTGGCATGTGAACCGATTCAACCTGTTCCAGATCCCGATATGACGAAACTGAAAGTCTTTGACAGTCACCGCGCCAGCCCATGTTTGACATGCCACTCATCTGAAATTGAAGAACTCACCGACCGATCGATGGCTCCACTTCTGCACATTCCAGGCCAGTGATATCAGATACAGTAGACCGTGCATGACGCATGTGAATGCCCCTGGAATGCGTGTCCACCGCCTCCCGACTACTTTATCGGCTCTCCCGCCGGATGCTCCCCTCCATCGCAGTCAACAAGACCTTCTACGAAGACGATCGAAAACACGGAATGATTCAACATAATACTACTGTACAACTGTTGCTAGATTATAACATGACAAGCAGACCAAGCTGCTGCTGGGGAATAAGGGACAGTGCAACTAGAAAAAACGGAAATCAGGGTTACTTTGCAGTAGAGAAGGTAAGGTCTAACCACAATCGTCTCCATCAAGCAAATGGCGACGTGACAAATGTGACAGGTGCTATATTTTCCAAGTCACATAAGACAATATAGTAAGATACAGAGAAGAAAGCAAGCGCACTGGACAGAGAATCATGAACAAGACGAACAGAGGCATGAAGGTTCTTCTATTTGCAAGCCAGCCGGTCGGTCTAGATGTTGACCTAGACCGAGCCGAACGATGGCGGCTGGGTTACCTTAGTAGAAGACATAGGTGGCGGAGCCGGAGAGAACCTCGACCTGCAGGGAAATGACAATCAGCGAGGAAATCCAGGAAGGGAATCAGAAAACGCAAGGGGGCTTACAGTGCATCCGGAGTCGTTGGAGCCGGTCTCAGAGTAAAAGGTACCGTCCTCGTACTTGCAGGATCCGCTCAGGTTGTCACCCTCGATCTTCACGTTGAAGTCAAGCTTCGTGGAAGTGGTAGGGCTGTTCTGGAAAAGCGAGAGCCACTTGCCGTCGTTCTCACCGACACCCATGTTGAGAGGAGCCCAGTTGCCGTAGGGCTCGCTGCTGCTGCCCCACTGGCAGCCCACCGAGGTGGACACACCCTTAGGGTTGATATAGTACTGGGCGGAGGTGGTCTTGCCCTCCCACTTGTAGTAGGTATCGCCGTCAGGGCAGGTCAGGGGGTGGAGTTCGCTGTTGCTGGCGACAGCGAGAGGGATGGTCTCGGACTCGGTACCTGTCATCTTGGTCAATTATTGCCCTAAACCGAACATTCTGATGACGGGAGCTTACCAGGGTAGTCAGTACGGCAAACAGCGACGTCCTCGCTCAGGTTGTTCTGCACGTGAACACCGCCAACACCCTCAATGCAAAGCTTCTTAGACAGAGCCGAGTTGGTGAGGTAAAGCTTTCCATTCTTGCACTCGATACCACCGACGGACTGGCCAGTCGAACCCTGGGTACTGGGCCACTGGGACTTCTGGTAACCTGCAGGGCAGGCGTAGGAGCACATGGCTCCCGAAATGCAAGAGTCGCCGGTGACACCGGTCACGATGGTGTCCACGATCTCGTCGACGATGGTCACATACTGGATACCAGACCAACCGCCGAGTCCAAGGTAATCGAGGGCAACGGCACCGTAATCGGAGGGGAAAGTATCGCAGCTAAGCTCTCCATCGGGGAAATCCGCGTCCACACCGGTGGCAGAAGAAGAGCTGCTGGCAGAGCTGCTCGCCGAGGCACTGGCCGAGTAAGAATAGGCGCTGCTAGTCTTGGTGCTGGTAGTCTTGGTGCTGCTGCTGCTGCTGCTCGACGAGTGCTTGACGGCAACCTCGATGAATTCCGCAGCAGCCTCGAGGGAGGCTGTAGGGGTCGTCGTGGAAGAGACGGTCGAGGAGGACTTGCAAGCATTGGCAGGGACGCTTCCGGACCACGTCAAGGTTCCCTTGGCGATACCGGCGCAGACTTCGTCCAGAGAGATGACCTTTCCGTCGAGGACATAGGTGGTAACGGTGGGACCGGGCACGGTGACGACCTCGGCCTCGGGGGAGCGCTTGTGGTGGTGGCGGTGCTGGTGGTGGTGCTGGGCAGACACCAACGATCCGGCCGTAGCCAAGGTGAGGGCGACAGTATTGAACTTCATCGTGTTTGTTGATATGGCACGGGGCGCGAGCTGTTGGGTATTGCGTCAAAATGTGGACCGAATCTAGATACGGGTACCATATTAGCATGCACTCGACCTCAAGCGGCCATTTGATCTCGCATATGCTTGTATCTCATTACCGAAGCCCAAAAACATTGAACTACTATGAACAAGATGCTGCACTGCAGTGCATGCGGATCAGGGGTTCCGCGGAGGTATATGCCGTACCGCAGGCAACAATGATGAGGATAGGAATACTTACACCAAAGTCACAGCAAGCCAGTCGCGCGCTTCTTGCAAAAGTCTGTACACGAAAGGAAGTCCTCGTGAATGACCGAGAAGGTATATGAGAGGTAAAGGAGTGAAGGAAGAGAAACAGGTTCCCAAAAGAGCGTGCGAGAGAGAAGCTAGTTCCCTCTGGTCGGATAGGAAAATCTCGCAAAGGACAGCAGGCAAAGGGCCGGAGATGAAACGCTCTGGGGGAGGCCAGGAAATGTGGAGGATCTCGAGGAGAAAAGGGAATCGGGAGGGAGATGAAGGAGGAGTAGAGACTAAGTCGCGCCGTGGTCCAGGGGGGGGGGACTTTGGGAAGATAGTGGAAGGAGGGACAAGGAAGGCGTGCGCTGACCTTTCCAGGGGGTGAACCAAAGGAACCAAAGAGCGAAAAGCGTGGCACTTGGACCAAATGAGTGGATAGACAAAGAGGATAATCGTTGGCAGGGAATAATAATACCACGACTAATAAAAATAATAATCCTCATCAGGGGGGCCCACCGCTAACAGGCTCAACCGCTCAAAGACATCGGCGGGAGTTAGTGCGCGCTGTGAGTCTTTAGCGTTGGAAATTAGCTTGTTACAGTCTTCGTACGGGCAATACTCTGCTCGTCGGATGTCCTATTTTTGTGGCCCGAGTATAACTTTAGGACAGAGTATTCCCTCCTCGAACAGGGGGAAAACTAGAAGGGGGGGGAGAAACCCTCCGAGAGATCAGGGACAGAATGATCGCGACGACTCTCTTTACTAGGTAGGTAGGTAGGTAGGTAGGTAGGACATAGGAATGAATCGCTTCGTGGTCAGACGATGGACAGGGGCCCCTGGACAAAAAAGCCAAGACATCCGCCGGGGTTGAATTTAAAAAATCGACATCCACGGCGCAACGTGAGAACCTCTCAGCAGAGCAGCTGGAAGTGGGGTTCGACGTGCCCGCAGCCTTTGAGGACAGGAACCGCCAGGCTCTGGAACACTGGGCCAGCAGCCAGCCTTGGGGCCTGCTGGCCACGGCGGTGATTTTCCCCTTTGAAACCCTTGCTTTTTTTCGTGTTTGGGGGCTTCCTGTTCCTGAAAGTGAGCTTGGCGTTTACCGAAATTACTCTGGGCCCGTCTGGCCAATCACCGTGGATACTCGGGCACCAGCCGGTGGACATCAAACCTTTCCCCCCGGTCAGGTACACCAATCAACGCCGCCCGCGCTGCCGAACCATTGCCACAATTTGGCCTACCAGGGAATGTCTCATGTCTGATCTCAATGTTGGCCTGCATTAGGAGTATTATTAGCAGTCACACTTCTGACGGGCGGTAAATGTATTTTCAGCCCGGTAAGCCTATTCTGTCTCTACTTTGTTGGACGAGGGGCCAAATCATTATTATTGTTGAGGGACTGATGACTGATGGCCGGAATGCCGGCATCCCTTATACCTACTTGCTGTCAGCCTGTCACTTCCCCTCAGGTTCGAGCCATTCCTGGTGCCCAACTTCAACCACACTCAGCCACGACGATTCTCCTTGTAACCACCAGGGATACCCCGCCACCAATACTTTACAGTTTACACAATACATACCATCTATGAGTCCACTTTTATAGTAGACAGTGCGCACTTTCTGCAGCATAATAATCAAAGATTCCTACCCTGCCTACGATCTGTCTTTAGGCAGTTTTTACGGCGCGTTTCCACCGACTAGAGCCCGTTGCGGAGCATGCAGCCGTTAATCACAGCTTGCAGACCCTGGGTAACATCTCGTCATACATATCGTCATTTCCGATGCAAATGCTTGTCGAATGAAGACACTTTACTCGCCATCATTCAAGATTGGTGTTGTGGTTGTCAGCACATCACTGGCTACCGACTGACCGCTACGTGGTGATGCTATTGACATGACACACCAACGGAAGGCCAGTGCTACTCGGGACACTGGTCGCTGCTCTTCCACTCGGACATGATCTCTAGGTGCTTGTGAATACTGGCTTTCTGCCTGCCGGGTACATACGCAGGTACAGACCTCACTTGGTCCAAACGGATATTTTATGCAACTAGTATGTGGCAAGGAACCGGCCGCGACACAGGTGTCCTAGCTTGACTAGTAGATTCCTTCCCGTGTTACATATTCGAAGACGTTGATGTGTTCAATGTGAGAAGTGTGTCTTATTATCAGCCCGAACCTACCAAGTTATTGGATTGAGACAACACAGCCTTACCGGGATCTTGATCACTGGTCAGTGGTCGTAGATTACCCTGTAGATCCCATCATGATAATGTTGGATGTCGTTTCAGACTGCTCATTTGGCCCGATTATTGTTACGATGCCATCCTTGCAGGCGGTACTTGATTGCTGTCAGCCTGTGCTACGGCCTCCATCAGCCCTCTATCTCCGAGGCGCTTAGCATAGCCGGTCGGTGAGATCCACCTGTCGACAAAGTGATGGTTGTCATTGGACTGTGGGATCCATTGTTTCATTGCCATTGATTGATTGTCAACAACATCGAGTACTAGGTAATGTCTGATGTGATCGGATCTATCAACCCAACCAAACAATTTCTATTGTTGTCGGCGGTTGTTGTTGTTGTTGTTGTACAAGTCACACCTGGCCAAGACCGTCATTAAACCTAGCCGCATCGCTGGCGGCTCTGATTGGCCTTTTGGCCAGGTACCTCAGGCCCCGGGCACTGGCAGTCGGTGAATTAACACGAGCCAGGACTCTCCAACTCTTTCAGCCCCCCTCTGCCCCGGGCCAATTCTCATTCCTGGTCATTGCGCCCACCACAAGTGAGGAAAGACCCTTTGACATAGATTAGTTTGGGCCCCTGACTGAGACTGCACTGCCCTAGTCGACGCGGTTGTAAATTGACCTAAGAAACCGCGGTGGTAACCATACGGTACGGCCCCGCCAGCCATGCTTATCGCCAAATATTATCTATCTATAATCTAACTAGTAAATAATGGCAAATGCATCTCGTCGGATGGCCCAAAGCTTGGCAACTGGAGACTCCAACCCCCAACCGGCCAAGACTGACTCATTAGTACTGGTCCCCGCGACGCCTCGACAAAGACAAGCGCAATGCTGCTGCTGCTGCTACTGCTGCTTGCGCGGCTTTGATCCGTCGTTTACGTGTGTTTACGTACGCCACTGCTTGGACTGAGGCTATCGGAAATCTTGATCGCCTCAACCAATCTGATAGTCCCCTTCTCCGCATTCTGACGGGTATACGGAGTGGGAGCCGACAGCTCGATTGATTGAGTGGATAACAGTAGAATTACTTGGTGGCCTATAGTGGGACCTGAAGCTTTGGACCTTACGTTGATGAGTCTGGTGCCACTAACGCCGAACGGAGTATATTGACGACCATTTGCGACTTATTTCCACGCATCCTCGCCCGTGTCTCCCCGCCGACTAATAGTCTCCAAAACTTGCCTCATTAACATTCGACTATTGAATTCTTAAAGAAACTAACCCTCCCAACGCATCATCTATTGACGTGTACTTGGCCATGCCGCTCTCTCCGGACGAATTGCCGCTTTTTGAAGGACAAGCATTTTCCGATTAGTCACTGCAGAAGCAGATGCGCGCGTGCTCCGTACGGAGGATCCATGGGAGCGATAAAGCCGCAAGTGCAACTGTTTCAGGCGCCCATGTCTGTCCTATCACCATCGAGCTGTACCTGAGCCAATCCGTTGTCCGTTCTCCTTCCGCTGTCCCACTAGTTCTCTTCCGTCGGAGACAGCTGGGTTTGCTGGATTCGGTCCCATCGGCCGGACTCAAGGAGGTGACATGCTACATCGAGTCAGTGTTGGTCCCAATTATGGATATCACCTCGATTGTGTCTGCCCCTATCCAGAAATAGGGGCTGAGACTTTGGCGGGTAGTGATGATACTCCACTACGATAGACTGTCTGCGAGGTTTGTTTCTTATCTTTACATGTTCCTACTGACTGAAGTCGTTGACTGATGGCTAACCTTGGTCGCAAGTTGCATCACCGCAGGCGGATAAACTATCGTCATCGAGCCATCGAATTATGGTTCTGACCATCGAGATATCAAAGGCTAGCCTTGGCTGTTGCTCCATCTTTGTTAGTATTCCCGAGACAGCTGATATAAATCCCGCATCCTTTGAAGCCGTGGAAGTTGCCTTGGCGCCTTGAAATCTAGGCCTCAATGCTTGCCGAGGCATCAACTGATGAACAAAAGCTCAAGTACAAAGCCGTTACATCAGTGGTTCTGGAACCTTGGCGGTCCACGATATTCCGGTCCATTGGACATGCAAGGGATTCTTCACACCCACTGTCGGGATTCGGAACTTGACCCGTGAGATTTAGGTTTGCCATGCTGCCAGCGTGGAAGCAGGTTTAATCTTCTGCTACTGTCTTTACCAGGACTTGGACTATCACCAAGGGCAACCCAATTCCCCAGTCTATTAGATGAACCTATCGTGCCGATCGGGTTGATATATGAAGAATCCCTCGCCTTGGCCCCGTGCAGATCGCTGGATGATGCAATTCGCAGCTCATTATTTCATCCGATGCACAAGCGACTGTGCCTTGGAAGTAAATGAGGACAGAAGCATGAAACGAGTCAGACGTGGCAAGCCAGCCTCCCGTCAGCGAGGGCCATGCCTATCCTGCAGAACGTGGTATGAAGTGATGCGAGGGCTGGTTCAAAGTTTGCGGATCTGGTGGCAAGGCAAGGGACAGTACCGGAATATTACATACAACTGGGCCTTGTATACTATATGCTCGTGCTGACTGCTCTATCTACAACACTTCCACGGTTCCGTAGGGGGACTATTGGTGCGAGTCAGCCAGCATACGGTCACTGCTAACCTCTATACCGGTACTACCAACTAAGTATTGTTTCTTCACTGCCCCTCAAACATGAGATGTAGATGTATATGTCTATAGCCCAATCATTTGATGGCAACTATCCAACTGTATTAAGCTACCAAAAATCGGAACCATCAGTCACATGACTGTAAAGCTGACTAAGTTCCGCCAAGCGGCAAAATCCACCCACCGCCTTCCCATGAATTTTTTTTTAGTGATAGAATTATCACGGCATTCAGCCATCGGACTCTACAACAATCCACTGCAATCGCAAAAATGGTGTCTTCTACGGCGCTGACGACCAAGGTGACCTCGGGTTCTCCCTATCAACTCGATAAGAGCCAGGTGCGTGGATCACCCCTCACCCATCCATGCCAACCCTCCCACTGATAAGTCTAGGTCTCTCGTGCATCCTCCGCATTGTTGCGCCACATCAAATCCAAGCAAGACGAGAAGGAAAAGACCGCAACCAAGAAGACTCTTATCGGCGACAACGACTCCGACGATGAAGACACCCCGCTGCACAACGAGGCCGTGTGGCTCGTCCTGACGACCAAGAAGCACGTCGTCGACAAGAACCGTCTCAAGCCCGGAAAAATCCCCATCCCCCACTCCCTCAACGCCTCCCCCTCCCTCAGCATCTGTCTTATCACCGCGGACCCCCAGCGCTCCGTCAAGAACATTGTCGCCGATCCCTCCTTCCCTCAACACCTCACCTCCCGTATCGACAAGGTCATCGGGTTCTCGAAACTCAAGGATCGCTACAAAAGCTTCGAGAGCCGCCGACAATTGCTCTCCGAACATGATGTCTTCCTGGCTGATGATCGCATCATCATGCGCTTGGTCAACACCCTCGGCAAGATCTTCTACAAGTCCAGCAAGCGCCCGATTCCCGTTCGCATCGCCGAGATCGAAAAGGTTGATGGAAAGAAAGTTAAGAAGGACCCCAAGTCGAAGAACAAGGATGACGATAGCGCCTTCGCTACCCCCGCTATTGTGGCCAAGGAGATCGAGAAGGCTCTGAACTGCGCCCCGGTTCATTTGGCGCCTGCCACCACCGCTGCCATCCGCGTCGGATCATCCAAGTTCACTGCCGAGCAGCTGGCCGAGAACGTCGACGCCGTGGTCAAGGGTCTGACTGAGAAATTCATCACCAAGGGGTGGCGGAATATCAAGGCGGTTCATATCAAGGGCGCCAATACGATGGCTATGCCGATCTGGTTGGCCAGTGAGTTGTGGGTTGAGGATGCGGATGTGGTGGAGGAGGCCGAGGAAGCCAAGGCCATCGAGGGCAGCAAGAAGCGCAAGCAGAGCGATGGCGAGGAGGAGAAGCTGATCGAGGCGGCGCCCAAGAAGACCAAGAAGGCCAAGCCGGCCGCGGATGACGAGGAAGCCTTGTCGCTGGCCGCAAGGAAAGAGAAGCTGCAGAAGCAGAAGGCCCAGGCGCTGGAAGACGGCGCGGCCCCGGTCAAGGCCACCGGAGCGGGCAAGAAGAAGAGAAAGTCGACTTCATAATCGCATACTGGGTGTTGATGTTTCATTATGGATTGTATTCTGAATAGCAATGGGTGTCTTTCCGGCGCGGTCGTTTATTTCTTGTTCATAATCAGGGCATACCCTTGGACGAAAAGTTCTCTGAGATAAGGTGCACATGATTCCCTACAGAAGATATGTAGGCCGATACTTGACTCCTCCTAGACGTTCCTGATCAATTTAGGAAATGGGAACACCATGCTATTTCTCATTACAGTGCCCTATAACATTCCCCGGGGTATTTCTAGAGTACAGCATTGAATTCGTAGGGAAAGATATAATCCTTAAATCAAGGAGTCTCCATCTCAAGCAGAAAGGTGCCTGGGACATGATCATAGTCTTTTCATCACAATCGTCAAATGTCCTTCCACAGCCCGATAGGTCCATCTCCATCCAACAGTCATACTTAAAGACACCCCCTCAGTCGCCCTTTCACAGTGATGTGAGTCTCTGTCTCCTCATATGACACTTATAGTGCTATAAATACACTAAACTCTGGTCGACTATTCAAGTCTATTGTGTCCAGAACAGCTCACGACTTAAGCATAGACTGATCTGTCTTTCATAACTTGTAGTGGTTACGTAGGGCTCTATTTCGAACCACAGCATCTCTGATATCTGAGGAATTGCCGGGTATCAATTGATGGAGCAACGATTTAACGTGAAGACCCTCTATACCCTTAACGAAGAAGCCTATATCCAACGTGAGCAACCATCCCAAATGAAGCCGAGCATGTGAAGATATACGTATCTCGTCAATATGAACCACAACATCACCCATTACCTCCATTTCACCCATCACACCCAGAACATGAGCCCCACCTACTCCATGAATCCATCGATATAGCCATACTCCCGACAAACCCGATGCATATCCGCCGGCAAACCAGCAGCGGCACCGAGGCAGCCATCAACCGAAGACTCCGACGGCTCGGCGCCGCAATCTTGGCGGCACCCGACGATAACCTTAGTTCTTCTCCTCTTCTCCGCCTCCACCACTGACTCCCCTCACCACCAACACCACCACCACCTCACGGCCTACAGCCAAACCCACAGACCCAGACATCATGCTCCTCCCTCAAGCACGATTCTCCGCTCTACGCGCCCTGCGCGCCGCCCGCACTACCCCTGCCATCCCCGCCTCCACCTCCGCGCTCGCCCGCCTTCTCTCCACCCTCGCCGTCCTCGAACAACGCGACGGAAAGCTCCAGCCCTCCTCCCTGTCCGCTATCGCGGCGGCTCAGAAACTCGGCGGCCCAGTGACGGCTTTTGTGGCAGGTGCTGGTATCAAGGGGACTTCTGCGGCCGAGGCCGCGCAGATTAAGGGTTTGGAGAAGGTTATTGCGGTGGAGAATGAGACCTATGAGAAGGTGATTTATACCAATTTTGTTTAAATCACCGTTATGCAGAAGCAACGGAAGAGAAGAGAAACACGTACTGATGTGGTATATTGGGTAGGGTCTTCCCGAGAACTACGCCCCTCTGCTCGTCGAAAACATCAAGAAAGGCGAATACACGCACATTGTAGCCGGGCACTCGGCATTCGGCAAGAGTCTTTTGCCTCGTGTCGCGGCGTTGTTGGATGTTCAGCAGGTGTCGGATATTACAGGCATTGAGAGCGAGGATAGTATGTTCCCTCCCTCCATTTCTTCCTCCATAATTGGGGTTTTCTCCGGTGTCGGAGCCGCACCTCTCTACCTACAACTACTACGTGGATATAATGCGTAAGGGTATTAACGAGAACAGCATTCATCCGCCCCATCTACGCCGGCAACGCCATCCTAACTGTGCAATCCACCGACGCCATTAAAGTCCTCACCGTCCGCGGCACCTCTTTCCAAGACGTCACCACCACCGGCGGCAGCGCCTCCATCGAGGAAGGCTCCGACCCCAACACCCCCCTCCAAACCGAATGGGTTTCTGAAGAGCTCGCCAAATCTGAGCGTCCGGACCTCGGCACCGCATCCCGGGTCGTTTCCGGCGGTCGTGGTCTCAAGAACAAGGAGGAGTTCGAGCGTCTGATTGTTCCGTTGGCGGATACATTGGGTGCGGCGGTGGGAGCGTCCCGCGCGGCAGTGGACTCCGGATTCGTGGATAATAGTCTGCAGGTGGGCCAGACGGGAAAGAACGTCGCGCCGCAGTTGTACCTGTGTGCGGGAATTTCGGGTGCCATTCAACATTTGGCCGGTATGAAGGATAGTAAGGTCATTGCGGCGATTAACAAGGATCCCGATGCGCCGATCTTCCAGGTTGCGGATGTGGGACTGGTGGGAGATTTGTTTGAGGCTGTGCCGGAGTTGACGGAGAAGTTGAAGCAGTAGATGGATTTCTTGGTGTTTGGTAATGTCAAGGAGGGGGTGTATAATGTATGATGTGATTTATTTTTGGCTGGTGGATTAGATATACCAATGCCAATGCCATGTTTTGTTTAGTATATGTAGCTTGTAAATGCTATATGAACTCCGAATATCCTAACCTATACATATACATTACTCCATACCCTAATCATAATCATTACCCTGCACCCATCCACCCATTCACATAGGTTATCCCTCGCACCCCAAACACCGCGACAAGCAATTTCACAATTCGGCCAACAACTCAGCCAACGAGATCGGTTTTCTCACCGCATTCGAAAACCCATCATGATACGTCACCCAGACGCGTCTTCCCGCCTTCAACGACTCATTCTGCGCCGCGATCTCCAGCGACTCCCCATTCTCATCTGGCTGTGGGGTCGGTTCCTTGATGATTCGTCCGAAGAAGTCGCGTTTCACGTTCGGTCCGTCCCGAAGTGTCTTTTTCATCCCTGTTGGATCGTCGGCGGACTTTTGGGATGATTTCTTACTGCTGGTTTTGGAAAGCGGCTCGGTGTGTGAGTGTTTGCGGATGTTTTCTTTGCGGTATTCTTGATCGAGGACTTGGCGGACGGCGTAGCGGACGGGGGCGGCGCTGGCGGTGGAAGTGGGGTTAATTTTGGAGAAGGTGATTAGGGTGTCTAAAGGTCTGGAAGTGGAGGTGGAGGTTAGTATGGGGATATGGTTGGTGAGAGGGGGAGAGGGACGTACGGTTCCATGCGATAGGCCCAGCCGTTGTGAGCTCCAGCATTCTCGATGCGGACTTTTTCGAAACGAACACCTAGACCAGCCATTACTCGGACTGCGGATTGAACAAGGGCGCGTTCGCTTTCTTTGCGGACGCTGGCCACGCTGCGCTGCTCGCCGCTGCCGCGTACCACGACCGGCTTCACGTCCGGGGATAGCATTCGGATGAGGTTCGGAATCAGGTCGATGACTAGGGAGTCGGTGGATCGGAAGAGTCGGGATAATGGGGCTGAGAATGCAGACTGGAATTCGGTGAGGATGGCTCGGTTCTGCTTTTGCGCTTCGTAGGCAGCAAAGTCTGCTCGGGGTCCTGAGAATGGATGCTCTTCTTCGTCGTCGTCTACCGGGTCCTGAGCCTTGGCTTTGCCTTGTGCCGAGGCGAAGAGATGGTGGAATGCGACGACTGACTGGCTGAGGTAGGCGCTGAGCTCCCAGTCCTGGGCCGTGTAAACCTTGGATGACATGGTGTCATGGAAGTGAAGCCATTCGTAGGCCGCGTTGGGTTTTGAGAGGAATGTGTCGTCCTGGAAGGTCTGTAGAGGATAGGAGGCGAAACACTCGGCCACACAGCGGTCGTGCTCGCCGCTGGCGTCGACCATCTCGCGTAGTCTGTCGATGGCATGGCGCTTTCGCAGATCTGCAACGCCTACAGGTACTTTTTCGTCCGAGTTGCCAAAAGGATCGCGGAAGGAATCGACGCCAACAGGTGCGTCTGCGAACCCGGCGCCTTCGGTGAAGACTCGCTCAACGAGATCGCGCACACCACCACGGTTCAAGCCTTTAAAGAAGGAACTGCCGCCTGTGTTTGCGCTCAGGACCTTTTGCTCCAGCCAGCTTCGTGTCAATCGCAGCGTGGAGGGACATTCGTTTCTGAGCTTATGCGCCACCCACTCTGCTGCGACAAGGACACTGCGGATATCGCCCTCGGCTGTTCCGCTGCTCTTAACGCCGCCTTGTTTTCTGCGAGCAAGACCCCAGGATGCTTCGCAGAGACGTCGCACACCGTCGTTGTCGGACGGGATACCTTCGACGGTGAAGATTCGCTTCATGCGCGAGACGACATTCTCCAGTGGTGCTTGGCGGACATGAATGATCTCTGCAACGGAGGCTGCTCGGAGTGGTCGTAGACTGGGATGGTATACGTCGTTGCAGACCATGATCAGCGGACGCAGGAATCGAAAGTTGTCGCCCTTCTTTTTCTTGCCCTTGTTTTCAGAGGAAGCGGCCGAGTTCTTCTGGTCGAGCAGGACAAGATCGATCAAGGCCTTCATGAAACCGCCTTCTCCGCTGCCTCCGGATCCGCTGGTGACTCCGTCTACTTCATCGACAACAACACAGACTGGCCGTCCGGCTTTGCGTACCTTTTCCTCACCGACCTCCACATTCATACCCTTGACATTTTCTGTTGCAAGGGCATCCCGGATTCGGCCTTTTACCACATCCCTGCTGCGGTCATCACTTGCATTGATTTCCAAGACCTCATAACCGGCCTGTCGAGCACAGACATGGGCCACCGTAGTCTTTCCAAGACCTGGTGGACCACAGAGAAGTAAGACCTTGCGATGTGTCCGTTCCTCGTCCTCCTTGCCAAATGGCTTCTTCGGTTTCGACCTAGCAATATTGGGAAAAACAATCGGTTCCCAGGCTTTCAACCAGCGCAAAACGGATCGATGCGTGCGTTCATCTCCGATCAGTTCGGTAAACTTGCGCGCGCGGTATTTCTCGGTCCACATGGCTGCTGCTAATTTCGCTTTCCGGTCGTCAACCGGCGCTTCAATGGACTGCACCGGAGCGGGTCGTGTGGTGGGTTGTGTCTCAGCTTCTTTGGCAGCTTCATCGAGAAGCTTGTGAATGTCGATACCGTAGTAACTCTTCTGAGCCCTTCCAGGGGCAGTCACGGAGCGACCCGCAACAAGTCTTTCGTAGGTAACCCGGGTTGCAGCTTTCTTTAACGGAACGTAGTGCGTCTTGCCTGAGCAGGTCTTTATCGGGATCGAACGAAACGGTCCGCGGGAGGGAATAAACGGAACTATCGTGGTTGGTGTAGGATCAAGATATGGCTCGGACGCCTTTGGAGTCAAATCCGGCTCCACTGTCCGAAGTCTGGGAATTTCAGGCAAATCAACAGGCGCTCGTTGGATAATCTCTTCCTGCACCTGAAAGTCGCTCCGCAGTTGTGCATCCTCGAAAGCATTCCATTCATCATCATCTGCTTCATCCAGAAACCCGCCCATAATCTTCTGCCGCTTCGGCTCCGTTTGCGATTCAATCTGTCCCTGTGCATTCTCAAACGCATCCCATTCATCATCATCTGGCTCATCCACAAACCCTCCCAAGATCTTCTGCTTCTGCGTGGGCTCAGGCTGCACTTCCCCACTCTTCTTCTTCTCTGATTGTGCATCTTCAAACGCATCCCACTCATCATCATCCGGCTCATCCAAAAACCCACCCATCATCTTCTGCCTTTTAGGCTCCGCTTGCACCTCCTCCTCATTCTTTCTCTTCTGCACCTCCCCCTCTGGTAATCCAACACTCGCCATCGTCATCCTCCCCGTCGGCGGCGAAGACGGCCAAATTCCAATACCTTCTCCCGGAGAACCCCCGTATCTAATCTCTTTCGATATTGTTGTTCTCGTTCTCGTTCTCGTCGGGGTATCTGACCTCAATCAGCCGATTCCCGCCAATCCAATGCAATCTAGGTATGTGATAATACCAGGCCTTATATCCTCGTCACTCCGAAACACATCCGATAGATTCCACGCTCGGTGCTGGATCACTACTTTCTTGTGAGTATTGTCTTCGCGTTGAAGAGTTAGCGCTTCGATGTCGGAGGAGTAGCTGTCCGAGGGAGGGACGTGGGGGTTGTCGCACTCGGAGTGGAGGTGGAGGGCTGGATCGGAATCAAAGTCGAAGGGGAAGTCGAAGGAGAGGGGGTGAGATGGGGGCGAGGTTGGTATTGGCATTAAATTTGAGGGACTATGGGCATTGTTTTCGTGTGAATGGATAAGGAATTGTGGGTTGGTATAGAGACTGATGATTGATGATGGGGGGATGCGACGCGTGAGACGCGCGCGGACGCGCTAGGCCGGATTTGTGATTATTGGTTCGGAGGGATCTACGGAGTATATCTATTGAGAATGGGGTGCAGGTGTTGAAGGTTATTGATTTATTCTATTATATAAACAGTTTGCAGAAATATCCGACATTAGAAAAAGAAATTCCTCCTATTACCATCACTTTATCGCAGAGTTTATCCCAACCAACGCCATCCTATTAACATAAACCAAATCCAGCAAAATGAAAATATCATTCGCTAGAAGCACGCGCATGACTTCGTTATATCCAATCTAATCCTTCCCGGCTCATTCGTCCCAGAATTTTGTATGCGTGCCAACTGCATAAACTCATTTCAAAGAAAGATATGTAGCAAGGGTGGTGTAGTTGGCAGATGGGTTGAGAGGTTTCTTCTTGGCGGCCTTGGGCGAGGCAGGCTTGGGCGAGACGGGTTTAGTCTCGGCGTTGTCTTTGTCTTCGGCGTTGTCTTTGCTTTCGGCGTTGTCTTTGCTGGAGAACCACTTTTTGGTTGTGGAGGTCAGGCTTTTGAGAGTTGAGGCAGTAGAGGAGACGCTGTGCGTAGAAGAGGCAGAGGAGGAGAGGGTAGTAGTGGATTTGTTGGAGGGAGACATTGTTTTGGTTGTGATGTGGTTGTGGTTGTGGTATTGAGGTTTTGGATGTATGGTTGGTGTATGGTTCACCAGTAGAAGGAATAGTCAAAATAAGACAGATGAACGATATTTTAACCAGTCAAAGTATGTATCTGATTTTGTAGATTTCTGAATACAGCTGATGATCTGAATACGCAACAAACTCGAGGAGAATCCATCCTCTTTATACTCCTTCCATCACCTCTTCATCATCTACTCCGTCAGCATTTACTCCGAACCCACGGAATAAAACCCTTACCAAGCCACGACCCACTCAACCACCAGTAAAAATGCTTAGCGGTCTGACAGCATCAGATGCTTGATTTAGACTTCATGCTCGAATCAATCAGTAGATCATTGCGCCGTATGGCCCACCCGGTCTGGTGGCCCGCATACCAAGGAGCGAAGGGCGTGGATGAATGTCAACACGAGGCACTAACGTAGTGCGGTGTCCGCAATCGGAGTCGTCAGTGTCTGAGTCAAGAGAAAGCGCCAAAGTGGAAGTTAATATCTGCCTGATAATTTGTCGACACGGGATGACGACACCCTGCGTGTAGAGTTTTGGGGTTGTGGTGGCTGATGCCTGGGATATGATCCAGCCTGGAGTTGGAGTGGGTGGAATCGGGGAACCAAAACGGCATGGGCTCGACCGGCTTGGAAGGTAGCGTTGTTTGGGCCGCGCCGAGTCATACTGTGACTCAATGCCTGAGGTTGTAGTCTGGTTTCATTGATCATCGCGTCTGGCATATGGCTAGCCAAGACGAGATGATCTATGGCTGCTAGCTAATTTGTAAGTCTAGATCACGGTCCAGATTTGATTAAGTGACTGTCGGCCGGCCAGAAGTCGGGTATTCCGAGTCCGATGCCAGCGTCATCTATTCCGAAGCGATTCCTCTAGTCCGAGCCAATGAGAATCACGGAGAGCGCTATAGAACATGCTACAAAGTGCTATATTATTCAGCTTGGATTCTTGCTGCCTTCACCTGGATGATTGTGTGATGAGTTGTCTGATGAGCAATTTCCCAACCTTTCTACTGCTTCTTCCTTTTCTTTCAGTGCCAACTTTTCGGTTTATGAAGTACCTCATTCCACGCGAATGGGACAATGTACCAGATCGGTATGGACCAGGGCCTGCCCTACTGTTACATCGACGGTAGAGGGCAAATTCAACCAAAAACCTCGCATTCGCCAGACTTAATTACACCTTGGCATCTAGTTGACACACCTGCGTAGACGCGGAGTGCTTACGGCATAGTTTCGAAGACATCGCATTAGTCCACTGTACTTCCCTACCAACTACTATATATGATGTCTTACCATTTATCCAGTCTCATCTAGGCAAGACCTGGAAGTTGAAGATTACCCCAGCTCACATGCTCCAATCAAAGACGGATAGTAACTCTAGATCCACAGGCACAGTGAATACCCTGGGACACACGAAGATTCTTCCTCCCCACCTTCGGGTATAGCCAACGATAACAGGGACTGAGTGAGAATTGACTGCAGCAGAATTTCTAGTGGGGCAGATGACGCTAAGCCCGCTTTGGACAAATTTTACGCCCGTAATAACATTACGCTGGGTTCACCCGAAGTATACTTCACCCACACCAGATTCAAGGGGAAGAATCAATATCATGACCTGGTTGATAAAATACACCAGTATTGAGGTGGTTTTGCGATTAACCGAAATGCATTGCATGGACATCCTCCCAGGAATACTTAAGCGCTCTGCTCACCCTTTCAAACTGTTCTGACTTCACAGAATACGAAATAAGAGAAAATGGCACCCGCTGTGTGGACAAAGCTTCTTTCGGACGCCTCTATTCGGAGGTCGTCACAGACCTTAGCTGTTATTGCTGGAAATGTCTATCTATATGGCGGGGAGCTGCAGCCCCGCGAACCGGTGGACTCCACTGTGTATCGCATAGCTGTTGATCGTGGTGAGCATCGTATTTAGGATTGGAAAGGAACTGCTAACGTCTGCAGGTGCAACGACAGACAGCCGGATATCCCCAATGACCACCTCCAGCGCCCCCCAACCCCGAGTCGGAGCTGCATCTACTGCCATCAACGGAAATGTATACGTATTTTCAGGCCGCGGTGGAACAGCCATGACTCCAATCGAAGAAGCAGGCTCTTTCTGGGTCCTCGATCCGACTACCAGCGGTTGGTCCCAGGTCACTCCTGCCGACCCTCAGTCTCCATACCCAGTCGGACGCAGTTACCATGCAATCGCCAACGACGGCAAAGATACAATCTTCGTCCATGCCGGGTGTCCCGAAAAAGGACGATTATCTGACCTGTGGGCGTTTAACATCGTGACTCGTCAGTGGCGGGAATTGACCCCCGCCCCGAAGCCAGAAAGAGGCGGTACATCGATTGCATACGCCGAGGGAAAGATTTTCCGAATGAATGGATTTGATGGCAATAAAGAACAAGGAGGAGCGTTGGATGTATTTGATCGAAAGAAGAATGCTTGGGAGACCATGGCGTATCCAGGGGATGGTATCTCAGGCCCAAATGCACGCAGCGTAAGCTGCCTGTTGTCGCTCAAGGTATTGGGCAAGCCATGTCTGGTTACCATGTTTGGGGAACATGATCCGAGTAGTCTGGGCCACCAGGGGGCAGGTAAGATGCTTGCAGACGCGTGGATCTTCGATATTGAGAGTCAAAGGTGGACAAAGATCGAGGCAGATGGTGAGGAGGCACCTCAAGGACGCGGTTGGTTCGATGCGGACGTGATCCCGGATGCATCACAGCCTAGCATTGTTGTCCACGGTGGGCTCGCCGAGTCGAATGATCGACTAGGTGACGTATGGCGGCTTGATTTCTGATAATCTGTCCGCGACACAGGTGTGCATGTCCCAGCAGATAGTTTACGGAAGTAGAACTTTTTCAATAAAATGCTGGCCGTCCTTGTTATAGCCGCAGACCACCAGGTCGACTGGATGATCGATATCTAGCAGCTTTAGTTTCGATATATTTTCCGCGACTGCCGGCAAAGCAAAAGTTACTACTCGGTCTTCTTCCCAGTAGGCTGCAACTTGGGCTATGATCCGCTTGACGAGATGTGTGGGGTAGTGGGAGTGCTCATAGCCTTTTCCATGCATCTCAAGTTGCGGCCACAGGACATCCAAAATATAGTGAAAGAGTTCATCCGAGCGGTAGGCGAATACAAGCTGGAGCAGCACTTCTGCTAGGCTGAGCGTGTATACATCCGATGTGTTCGACATACCGAAACTCAGGTGACCGGCAATCTGGCACATATGGTGCGCCATGTTGGCAATATTTGCAGAGTTTTTATACCAACCGTCTGAACCTGCATTAGCTTCCCCGAAAGTGATTTCACAGAGCATGTAATACAAAGCATTCATGGCGTCTCGATGGGTCGGAAATTTTTGACGAAAAGATAAAGTATGGTCGAATAGTTGATCCGTGTCGAGTCTGGATCGCCATACCTTTAGTCTCTCTTTCTGAACCTCCAACAAGCCCAGTAGATGCGAGCCTCGCACACAACCATCCCGAGCCTCTGTATATTCGTCCGGTACACACTGCCTTCCGAGCATTTTGTTCACGATTTCATAGGCGAGGCAGCCAATTTCACTGGATAGCTCAGATATATGGCAGCTACCTGCTACACTGCGAAAAACCACTAATTTTGTCCGAATCTCCAGTGTCTTGATGATAATGTCGTAGATAAGGTCATCCGCATTCATCTCCAGAATACAGCGAAGGTACAAATGCTCAGACACATCTGGGAGAGGATTCAATCCGATGGTACTGGCCCCGATTCCTTCAAGAAGTAGCGCTGGTGGCTTTGCCGGCCGGTGAGATGTGCACAGACGGTACCACATTTGCAACGATTTAGCTCCGTCGCGCGAGTCCATTATGCTCGCTCGATTCTGCAATACGAAGCGCACGGAATCCTCTACTGCCTGCCGAAAGCTTAGATGATCCGTCGATGCATGATGGTAAAAGGCAAGAAGAACATGCGCAGCAAGAAATGCAGGTGCTTGATGTTTGACCTCCTCTGGCTTTGCATTGCGATAATACTCGAGCGCCAGATTGTGATATTTCTGAGCTTGAGTGTGGTGCAAGATATTCACAAGTGGGCTGAAGACAGATTGTCGACTACTACCGACCAGAGTGCGGCTCTGAACCCGCGCATTTAGCATCGAGAGATTTGACGCTGAGATGCAGAGCACAGCGGACCGTAGACAAGGCGACTGAAGGAACCCGTCTGTGAGTTGTGGAGACACTGCAGGCAGAAGATGGCGCACATGTTCTCGGAAATGGTTGAGGTAGCCGAACTCAAGATTATCCTCAGAGCTAAGGGCGGCTGCTGCTTTTGGGACATTGACGAGGGAGTTGGAGACATCAAATCCACTTATGCCTGGTTCGTTAACAGAGGAAGCTGATCGGGATACATGCCGTAGAAACTGCACCCTGTTCATATTGCGGAAGCTGAAGTTGACCCCATAACTGCATTCCAGGGACAGCCTTGCGCAGGTCCGGCAGCAGGGTTTTGTCTCATCGCACTGGAGGGTTAGCAGATGCCAACTCAAGGCCGGGAGTACTGACTCGCTTGCCTCTTCTGCGGCATGGTCGGCAGCCAGAATGGCCCCGACGGATCTTAGACTGCATTGGCATATTGCCTGATGCCCGTGGCGATGGGGAGGGGAAAGGAGATGTAGCTGGCTCAAAATTACGCCCGTATGTACCGTAATCTAACGGACCGCCATGGTGCCTTACTGCCAGGCATCCATCTTGTTCACCCCGACGTTTCCATGGACGAGCTGACTGGTCTATCAAAAGCAATGACGATTACCACGAGATCGATTCAGTCACCCACGACAAGGTAGATGTAGACGGATTCCAAATTCGACTGGTGTGAAGGAGTCAGATGCGAGAGGACTCGTTTTCGAATGGCAATGATTTTCCCCGATAGAAGTCATCAAGTTGACTGACACCGGTGATCCAATAGTGGATTTGAACAGACTGCCGCAGCATCACTACATGCAGATAATGTCAGCTTTTCATAGCTAGCTGATCTCACCCCAGCAACTTCTATATAAGAACCACTGATGCTCCGACCTGGAGGACCCTCACAGCATCTTACCTGTCCAAACCCCAACTCCACATACAATCGCCATCATGATCGCCTATATTGGCAAGCTCAATTACCCTCCTTATTCTCATGATGAGATATTCAGCGTTATTTTTGACACCAACATGCTCCCGGGCGAAGGAGTAGCCGTTATTCACCAATGGACCAAGGATGCGTCTGGCAAGTCGAAGAGTAATTCCTTTGCCCAGGGCACAGTGAGCAAGTCGGTCATATTGAGCCCTGGGGAGAAGGAAGTCGAGTTCCTCTATAATGAAAAGGAGACCTACTATTATTGGTATGGTTCAGCGTCAATTGCTCGGTTGGTTAAATCCTAATGTGATTGAGCTGGATAGGTACAAAGGAAGGCAGACGGGCGCAAAGCTAATCCTGACGATGTATAACAAGAAGGGGGAGGAGGTTGCGAAGAACATCGAGCTTGTGGCGGTCTATTATTGATAGGATGGGCTGGCATATGATCTGGACTTATGTGGGCTGTTAGGCAGTCTACAACAGCATTGAGAAGCCAAGGCTTTTGAAGAGATCTGATGTATGCCCCTCTACCTGCTTTCTGCGCGCATCTATCAGGCTTTCTTAGTACGTGTACAACTGTAGTCCGGCTTCTTGCAAGACCGAGAGTAAATGCACTAGTCATAGATAGGAAGTTCCTTCGGTGCAATGTTCCAACGTAGGAGAAAACAGACTAATGGGAGGCGACCGGAACATCACTCTTCAAGTTCAGCCTTGAGAGTGGATATCGAACGTGTCACATCTCAAAGACAGACATCAACGAGACTGATCCCGACCACGAAGGTTACAAGGTTGTCCACTAACTGACACCTGGCATAGCTATTTTCTCAAGGGCTAATTCTTCATTTCAAGGCTTAGTTGCCCACCATATTTACCTCTCCGCCCACCACCACCACCATGAAGATGTACCATGATGATGTCGCATGGGATCGATGTGACGAATTACTTGACGACTTCAAGAAGAAAGTCACAAGCCCTCATATGCTACGAGCAGTTACGGAGTTCATGAAGAGCCATCGACCCAATGCCAAGGCAATTGATCGCGCCCGGATTGCAGGCATGGGAGCATTCAACTTATGTTTCCGGATGGAGTTCGAGGACGGCTTTGCCTCCCTGTTACGCTTTACCTGCCCTGGTCAAGTCAGATTTCCCGAAGAGAAGGTCCGGAACGAAGTCGCCATAATGACCTACCTTAAGAAGCATACCAAGATCCCTGTGCCTAGTGTCATCAGCTACGGCATGAAAGACCAGAGCCCCGGTGGCCTAGGTCTATTTATCTTGATGGAGTACATTGCAAACGCGTCCAACCTTACAACACATTTACGAACTCCAGGGTATCAGAGAAGTGACCGTCCGTTCCTGGATCCTAATATCGAGGAGTCCAAGCTCGAATTCTTCTACAGCTAAGTAGCCGACATCCTATTAGAGCTCTCTAAACCCTCCTTCGAGCGAATTGGTTCCATGATAATCGATACGTGGGATATCGACAGCAGACTGTTGACTATGGACATGAATGAGCTAGTTCAATTGGGAAATTTCCCTCCCAACATGCTCCCACAGTCTTCATTTGCAACTGCTTCATCTTATTACAAGATTCTGGCTCAGACCGAGCTTTTGCACTTACAAACCCAACGCAATGATGCCATTGACTTTAAGGAAGACTGCTATTCGAAGTATATCGCAAGAAAACTCGTCTGTAGTTTGGCGAGCAAGTCCCAAATCATTGATCCTAGTAATGATACTGGCCCATTCAAGCTCTTCTGCGACGATTTTCGTCCCTCAAACATCTTGCTCGACGACGATATGAGAATCACAGCAGTCATTGATTGGGAGTTCACTTACGCCGCACCCCGCGAGTATACCTTCTCCCCACCCTGGTGGCTGTTATTGGAAATGCCCGAGGAATGGCCACAGGGTATCTTGGATTGGACAGAGACATATCAACCCCGGCTCGAGACATTTCTTCGGGTGCTTAAGGATCGCGAGGATATCGCCATAGCAAGTGACGATTTGGTGGAAGATCAGCGGCTTTCGGGGAGAATGTGGCAGAGTTAGGCTAGTGGAGACTTTTGGGTTCATTTGGCTTGCGGAAGAGCTGGGCTTTTGATGCTGTTTAGCCGATGATAGATTCGAGGCTCTTCGGTGGGGATGCACCTCTTGAGAATCGTGAAAACCTGCTGTGTACGGAGAGGCTGGGCCTCTTGAGCGCTCAAGATAAGGAGGCGATGGAACCTTTTGTTCGGGAAAAGATGAAACAAACGAAGCTGCGGGGGTTGGATACTTGGGATGAGATCTAGAATATTCTTATTTTCAATCGTTACTCCAGTTCGAACTAGTCCATACCGGGCAGCTGAACTGCTACAGTTTAATATCTACCATACAATAGTAATACCCATATGGGTGAGACTCAATTTAACAGCCAACTATTCAATTAAAACATTACAACTCCATAAGTTCAGCCTCCATAGCCTCCACTTCCCCCTCCATCTCCCGGAGCACCTCTTCAACAAAGGCCAGCTCGTCTTCCCCTCTTCTCAGAGCCTCTCTGGCTTCTTCTCGGGCCTCTATGGCCTCCTCCAGCCCCTGCCGGCTTGCCTTCGCTTCATCCTCAGCTCTAAAGAGCTTCTCCATCAGCTCTCGCCGCTTTTGCTCCTTGGCGGCGGCCTCAGCATCCTGCGGGGTCTACGTACATCATCATCATCATCAGCCACAAGCAGGATAGTGACTAATAACAAGAAAGAAATAGGATATACTAACATTCTCGGGCCCCGGCCCAGCCACCATCTGCTGTTGTTCCTGCTGCTGCTGCTCTTCCTGCTATAAGTGTCAGTTGGTATTGGAAACAAGTGATTCACAAGTGAGATTATAGTATGTAGCGTTGTATACTGGGCTGGATATTGCTGTGGTATTTTGGAAACGAGGACAATGGGTGATATGAGGTGTTGAGGGAGATACTGACCTCGGCTTCGGCTAGAAAGAGTCGGTTAGTATGGTTCAACAGACGTGAAGTGAGTTGGGTTGGGCTTTCTTTGGGTTGGAGGATACTCACAGGGCATGTCTGTCATGTCGGTCAAAACTAAACTTCTATCTTGCTTCTTTTCTTGCTAGCGAGCAGACCAGAAGATTAGTACTGCTACCAGCTCTAGGATCAAAGTCAACCATGTGAGTACTTACGAGCCATGGCTGTATTTTGGGGGGGGGGGAGACTACAGGCAAGCAGGCAGGCAAGTGGTGGTGGTGATGGTGGTGAGGGAGAGGATGACGGAGAGAAAAGAGGAAGAAGGAGGAGGGGAGAAGTGAGTGAGCGAAAAGATCAACGACGGGGGGTCAATACCCCGTGACATCCCAAAAGGGCCTCGCCCTGCTGTAGGGAAGGATTGGCGGGTCTCGCTATGGATTGAGTACTCTACCTGTATATAGATCTAGTTTCTAAAACTGAGTCGTAGGCTTAGAAAGATCGGTGTGTTTTTGAAGCCTGGAACTGATGATCGACCAGATTGATGATGGTTGTGTACTTATTAAGAAGAGATAGTTAGATCATAAAAGAGGAGGAGGAGAAGCAGAAGAAGAGATACTGGCTGCCAGGAGAGTTCCTTGACAAGCAACAGAAGGCTCAAATTAATACAGAGAAGGACATCGAGTGTTGCTCCACCTCCTGGGCCATCAGAAACTCGAGAAAATAAAATCCATGACTCAGGAGAAGAGGCAGGGCGGAGAAAAGGCAGTAGAACTCTACTGGGCTGAATGTGGTTGATCTGGATGATATCTTCGACTTGCGAATGGGTATAATACTGGAAGAATCAAGATCTCACTCTAGTAGAGAGGAACAAACTTCGAAGGAATTAGACACGAAGAGAATTCCCATATCTCTATCGCTCATTAAGCCGAACCTCTCCCGCTCCCAGGCAACTCTGGAAGCGCCTCGCTAACTTCATAAATTGGCTTCGAGTTGGCCTCAAAGGCATGCATCTGGCCTTCTGGCAACGCTTGTTGCACCGCCTCATATCTGGCCCGGGTGATGTTTCTGCCCCATAGATACCCTGCTCCTAGCATCACGACTGATAGAACCCCTAGGGGGACCCCGACCCCGACCCCAATCGCGACGTTCTTTTTCGATGATGCCCCTGTCCCATCACTTCCTCCCTCCACACTTTCTGTAACGGTTGCAGTGACCGTCGCCGTACTGCTACTCGTGGAATTGGAATTGCTGCCGATAGCCACTAATGTTGGCTTGAGGGAGAATGCTTGATCGGATGTGCAGCAGTCGTTGTTGGTACCGCAGCAGTATGAATCATTGCCACACCACACCACCTGAGCGGTTCCATTTGATGACCCCCTTGCCTATTCATCGTAAGAAGATACCGATTAGTCAATCTGTCTCAAGCATACAGAAAACCAGTCCCGGTGGCTTATCTCCTTATTTTCTTCGATACGGTCGTTGGTTTGAAAGGGAACCGGCCTGTAGCACTTACTGCATCATCGCACGTGGTCTTAGGTAGACAATTCGGACTCTCCCAGGACTGATCGGAGCAAAAGTTCCTATAGTATTGATTCTCTGCCGGCCAGTAACACAAGCCGTTTGACCAGCACTGGTCAGGGTTCGAATCGTTGAGCCGGCAGCACATCGAAAACTCATTTTGGATCCCGATGCACGGGATGTATCGCGGGTCCGAAAGGGTGATTCCATCGGGCGCATAGCACGTTGCCATCACAATAGGCGATGGTAAGAGAAGGAGGAAATAGCCGATGATAGACTGGATTCGGGACATGGTAGGTGGATGAAAGTAGAACAGTGTTAAGTGGAACAGTATTAGATGTTGGAGATGAACGAGGGAGTCGCCCTTTGGCCCCCCCACGAGTATGCAAGGCTGGAAATGCCGCTCTGGCGCGTCTGACCGAGCCTGTGCCTCGTTGATATATCTACGGAGTCCTAGTCAACAAACGTGCTCAGGCGCAGGCCAAACAGGTAACAACATTGGTAGATCGATCCTGAGCCCTGGCACTAAGAGGCCGTTGTCGTGCAATCATAGGCCGCATATCACGTTGGCAGTGCGCTAGCTTGATAGCTTCATGATGATTGATTCCTGGGTGGACCCTGCAGTGGAGATTTACGAACAAGTCTCCACCCTGATATCCCCTGTCGTTTTCACCAGCTCAAATCAAGGGTCCTGATTAATATTACCGACAGACCCTGAAATTCTCCGGACTGGGAGTAGTGTCTTATTCCTATGGGACAGAGGTCATATTAGAAATCGCCAGGAGTGCAGAAACGGGGAATGCTGCCGCTATGGGATGTTTCTGACGATGAGAACTTTTAGATGAGCCATCTTTGCTTTCGACCCTTTGTATGCCTGTAAGAACATCATGGACTAGATAGCGTTTATTAATAGCTCTCAACCTTCTGTACTAACTATGATGCCCTCACTTGCCGCTATGTCCCTTAATACCCATCATCGTCTTCAATCATACAGAGGAGCGGCCTATGTAGGTGGAGGACAAGCCCTCCCTCCGCCACAGTACAAATGCAGGGAAAACACAGAACAGGGAGAAGCTATGAAGCAACAAACAATCTACTCCTCTTCTGGGGCCAGCTTGGGTGCACGGACTCCTATACCTCGGAACTCTCGCGACATGCACTAAACCTCCTTCTCCTTCGCGGAGATTTTGGCATCTGCTTCAGCCAAGAGGTCCCTGAGGACCATGCGCTCTTTCTTCCACCTTTTGAGCTCAGTTTTCGCCACGGGGAAGAGCCTGTTAAGCTCCTCCAGGCGAAGCTGTTGCCCAGGAGTGAGAAAAGCTTCGGCATCATCGACCTCCAACTCGGTAGTCGGATTGGCCCCCAAGGCCAGATCTCTGACCCCTTCGATGATCTATCATCGTTAACAAGCAGTAGAAGATACTAGAGACTAGTAGGCTTCCTTTACAGCCTCCCGAATCTGCTCATCCTGAACAGAATATATATTTTTTTTAAAAGTTTTCGATTTTGTTTGAATTTTTTGGGTTTTTATTTTTGGAAGCCTTTGGCTTCTGGTTCTTCGTCTTCTTGGCTAGAGTCATTATGTCAGTGACTGCCTACCGATCAAAGAACGGAGGACGTTTATCGTTCGTCATGGTATAAAGCAACGAAAATGATTGCTTGTTGATTCGAGGGGGTGCCAGGGAAGACTTTCTGGATAGCACAAAAGTGGGCTGTCTGTCTTCTCAAAAGAAGAAATTGCTGGTTCGCAGGAAGAAGTCCAGGGGAAGGGATAGAAAGCTCGGCCGGTAATGGAGATTGACCTGATCTCTGGCCTTTATTTCTCTATGTATTCGGCCTTGTGACAACTTCAACACACCCTTCTCCTTTCTTCATTGGCAGTTCTGCCAGAAGTTCCCCATTTTCAGAGATTTCGAGTGGGTGTGATGCCCTTGAGCATCGTTGCCGTGTCGCCAAGTTTTCGAGACGAGGATCAACTATGTTAGTATGGACGATGCATTTCTTGATATAGAAAAAAAAGGGTACAAAAAAGGAGGAAACCCCAGAAAATCCGGAATAAGTCGCCCAATTGACTTATTCCAAGAAGTATAGGAACTGAGTAAAAAAAAAAAAAAAAAAAAAAAACATGAGATATTAAACATACGATATAGTAAAATATCAGAAACATCAACCTACCTCGAAAATTCAAACATTATACCTCATCGAAGAAACATGAAGAAACTAAAGCAGAACATGATATAAAAAAAAAACTTTAAAACTTCTCCTCGGAGACTTCATCACTGTCTTATTTTAATTTTGCTCCTGCGTGAGTTTCACTACCCCTGTTTTTTCCGCTTGTCACTTTCCTGTTTGGTTCTTCGTGGCTTAACGGATGGGTGGTAGTGTTGGTCGTGGTGGGCGTGAGGGCCGGAAGGACGGCACGCTCACGCCCGCCGTTGATAACTTATTTGTTATGTATTGTAAGTTAATATCTAGGATACAAATAGATGAGATAACTGTGATATGAGAAGATGGTATCGGAGTTGAGCGTTATCAGATCGATAGTGTGTATATCAAGGCAGGGATGCCGTTCTGCGGCCACGGACTGGCGGGAGGCATGGAGAAAATTGCCTAAATCTTTGTATCTAGTAGATGTCTTGAAGCAGATCTCCTATCTATGACGGGGTTAGTATCGTGCATACTTGGTCGAATGACAGATATCAAATTAGATGTGGCAAAGATAGAGGTATGACCATATCACCACAACGTAGGGACGCGATTGTAAACAGAACAAGGGAAGAAACTCACCTTTAATCATTCTATATCAACCATAGAATATGACTCATATTATAAAACATATTACCGCAAACCATAATCTATAACATGGTCAGTATCAAGTACCCTTCGACAACACAATCACAAAAACAACAAAGTAAATCATTTCCAGGCAGATAACCAGACTCGACGTATCAAAGAAAGAAACGCTCCCGAGGGAATATGCTTGACAAGTATCTTGGAACCTCAATAGTCCATACCACATACGAAAATAACATCCATCCACATCCCAATATCACCACAACACAAGGAAGCAATTGATTGCAGACATGATATAAGAAAAGGCTTACTTTCGAGCGCTCAATTTCGACAGAGGAGGAACGTGTGAGGCCAGGTGCGTGTAGGCGACATTCTGTTGAGTACTAGGCTAGATGTACTTCTGCTCATGATATTGGTATTGGTCTTCTTCTTCTATCTTTTATGGACCCCCGAAGGTGCCACATGGGAGGTGACACGGGGCCACGAAATGTGGTGTCAGACTGTTGAAGCAATTGTTAGTCTAGGTCTTTCACTTGTTCAAGGTGCAGAGGATAAAGTGATTCGGGCCATACTTACCTTTGCCACGTCAGCCCATGCGGCCAAGCAGCACACATGGGCGCCTGCATGAAGCAAGCCAGGTATAGACCAAGGTGCCACAAGTATCGAACATTTCGACAGACGTCGACGACATTTAAACTGGACTTGTGTCATTGGTTTGTCTTGTATATGGAGATATACACGAAGTTCAAAAAGGAAAGACTGTTTGGGCTCACGAGGCTTTTGGGATGAGACAGGAAGTAAGAAAAGAGGACGAGGACGAGGAAAGAAGGCGCTATTTATAAGGCTTAGGGCTGGGGGGATTCAATATCAATTGGTCAGTATTGACTGCGTCAGGGTGATGGGCGAGAAGGTAGTCACTGGATGGGATCACTGTTGGGTATATTGCTAGGAATCGGGTGAATATAGGGTCATAAAGGATAGGACCATGATGGATTAGGGCTACAATGATCTAGACTACGATGGATTAATCACGAGAAATCAGACACGATGAATAGAACTACGAGAAATACTACGAATATTACCGGAATCAATAAGCATCATGCATACATGATATTACCGGCCATGTCTATTTCCAGATCCAACCGTATATACAGACAACGTATCGACAACGGACAGCCAGTACAGCATGCCTGGCCGATCAATATTCGTATGAGCATAAACAATCCTGTACAACCGACCATGGTCGGCACATAAGCAAAACACCGCTCCCAAGCAAGAACGCCGTATAATCGTGGTCCGGTACCCGGTAAAATGCAATAGAGAAGACAAGAATATAGAAGAATAGCGTATATGTATGGCCGGGATTATGGCTTTTTCTTCACGTGGCGCCCAGGCTCCTGCGTCGACGTCGCGTCGTCGCCCTCGAGCACCCGCCACAGTCGGCGGAGCGAGAAGCCGCTGCTGAACAGGTAGATCCCAACCAGCCACGCGGCGAAGATATTAGTAAGGTGATGGAGCAGATAGCCGTAGGACACGCCGTACACGGCCGAGTAGATGGCAAGCGCGAAGAGAAGAAGGGACGTAACCGTTTTGAGTCTGTCTATGTTAGTCCGGCCCATAGTCGACGATGATAAACCTACCGGGTGCTAACGCGAGGAATCATGGTCCCCGTAGTCATGGCCTCGACGAGCAGGAGAAATGGCATGATCGACAGCACGTTGTGATGCGACGAAAAGGGCATGAACCAGTGCACAACCAGGTTGTGGGCCCACACAAGCAGGACAAGGATGTTGATGGGAAGAATCCACAGCATCAAAAGGAAGATAGAATACGTGAAATTGGCAAAATTGAAATGGGTCGTGGATTTCTATGGCTGTCAGCAGAATCCCAAAACAACGCCACGAATACGTACCGTTTCTCTCGCATGCCACTGGGCCCGCACACACGTAGCCAGCTGCACGATACATGCCACCATGTAGGCAAACTGGTACGGAATGGCGGTCGCGACGAGAATCAACAGGATCGCCGTGTTGATCAGCCGCCGTCTTGTCGTGGGGGCAGAAAAGATGGAGAGGTTGCTAACACAATTAGCGGCAGGACTCGACAAGAAAGACAAACTTACCCTTTATCGTCGCGCTTAATGTACCCCGACTTGCTGTTCAAAAGGCCGTAGAAGAAAGACAGCACCGAGATAAGAGACAGCGCCACATAGTTCATCATCACACACACTCCCACGCTGATCAGACCGAACACAGGGACCAGGAACCAGAAGAACGCATCTTGCGAGCCCAGAAGGAGGTCATTCTTCGTGAAATCAACAGGCGACTCGGTGGAGTTGCTGCGCCAATGGAACGGATCATCACTTGGGGGCAGGTTGGTCGACGTAGCCAAGGACGAAGCCAGCAAGGACATAGCAAGCAGCAGGAGGGGCAAAGACGACCGCAACGTGCTATCCAGCCCTTCCGCAAAGGTGATGAAGTATCCCGTTTCGTCATAGACTTGGAATTGCTTCCGCAGAACCAGAGCAATCACCAGGACCGGAAAGGCAGCAAAGACGGTGCGGTACCGCATCACAAGCTCACCCAGACTGCCCAGGATGTCCACCGACAAGGAAATGTCGAGTGTGGACTCGCTGCTCGGGTCTGTCCACAGCTGGAAAGACACGCCACCCAGGGCGGCTTGCTCGCGAAGCGGAGGAGGCATGAATGGGGCTACCCCGTGCAAGTTCACATTGACCTGCCTCGCGTTGACAAAGAACTTGGACTCGTGGGGGTCGGGCATCGACTGGCGCAGCAGCGGTGCAAACAGCTCGGGTTCCTCCCCGTAGCCCCGTCGGACGATCTTGAGCTTGTAGTTCAGCAGGCTCGAATGCAGCGCCGGAATCTTCACCTCGGTGAGCATGGGACGATTCGCCGGCAGCCGCATCTTCAGACCAGCACTGAGCAAGCCTCCCAGGCCCACTCGAGCCCGAATGACCGAGTCGGAGCTGTCGGAGAATTCCGCCACCACCCATCCGCGTGTGTGTGTGCGCGCCTTGTCGACAACCGCCACAAACTGGTGCTCCACCAGATCCTCCAGGTCGTACTGGAGATATGAAAACGGCGTCGTCCGGTCGTACGCCTGCTTGGAGGTCCGCGTCGAAGCGGGCAGGTGGATGCCATCCTCCGCAGCGTTCTTACAAGCAAGCCGCGTGGAACCCACGTTGCCCCCGGAAAAGTCCATGTTCATCGAAAAGATGCTGGCAAACTTGCCGTTGTGCAGAGGAAAGACACTGCAGAAAAGCACCTCGAGGGTACCCTGCTCGCCGGTTTCGTCGAATTTCTGGTCCGTAAGCAGAGTGAACTTCTTCCCCGACACTCCCTGCGGCGGGACGGGCAGCAAATGCACGTTGGTGTTCGGGTTGTGGCCGAGTTGGCGAAGGATCAGTCGCTGGCCCTGCGGCAGAATTGTGTTGGTACTGTCTTCCAGCGTCAATAGGGTCGTCGGTTCTGGCAAAAGTCAGTAACCATGGAGTAAGCACGTCTGGGAAAATTACCTTTCTGGGTGAGGGTTCGCTCGGCGACAGGCTCCAGTCCGGTCAAATACCATTTTTTGAAAATCCGCATGCGCTCGGCCCGTGGCTTTGTTTGGCTGGCGCGGCGAACATCCACAACATCGAACAGAGACTTGATGATGGCTTTGCGGAATTGATCACACCAGGTAATGGACAGATGGTCCATGCCGATCCAGACATCAGGGATCGTGGAGGTGAACACCGTGAAGCCGTGCGTCTCTGGGACCAGCGACGAGATACTGGCGTAGTCGGACGGGACCACCGTGTCACGCGAACCCCCCGCAATGGAGATCAGCGTCAAATGCCACAGGGGGTTGTTGTTGGCCCACGTCTGGGAGTAGGCCTCGCGCCAGTAATCGTTGATCTGCTTGTACGTATGGACAATATCCGATTCAAACGAGACCGGAGGCTTAGCATGGGGTGCCGACATGGTGACGATGGTGTTGACCGAATTCGCCTGGTAATTCGTCATGGTCAACGCCGTCCGGGCGACAATGCCTCCCATCGAATGTCCAACCAAAATCACGGAGCTAGGATCTGGCAGCCCAGGATCTCTCCGGGACCGTCGCGGATCATGGTAGAGCGACAGGATGTATGCCACGGCTTCATTGACATATTCGGCTTGATCGAGCAGTGTCTGGCCATGAAAAGCCGCCAAATCCTCGTTGAAGTCGATCATGAAAAAGTCCAGGCTCCGAGTCCCGGTCTTGAGACGCTCTTCGTCGTGTCGGACCACATCGGCATAATGTCTCGAGGCTTCGGCAGCCAGGGATCGGACTTGGCGATAGCTGCCGGCGTTTCCGGGGAGGAAGAGGACGGGGACGCCGTTTAACTGGAAGTAGCAGAATGCCCCGGTCAGCGGAAATGCGCGAAAAAGTCGGACACAAAGCAGCCATGGGCCAGAATACTTACGCCCAGATTCTCCTGGTGGTACCAATCCACCCCCTCCTCCCGATAGAGAAAGAGGTTATATTTGCTGGCAAAGCGGGTATGTTCCGTATCAAATCCAACCATGCGAATGAACGTGGGACTCATGACGGGAATCCCACAGCCATCGCCACCAATCTGCCGTTCGGAGAAGGATCGGACGATGAAGAAGATGAAGATGGAGGCGACGAGGGTGGTCAGGGCTGTGAGAATCGAGACCGGCCAGGGACTGCGGAGGCGCGAGGGTCGAAAGCGGAGGTGGGCGTCCGGGGAGGCCTCCATGGGCAATCGCTGGGAGGCCAACGGCATCATGACGGAAGACGAGCGGGAGTCATGGGAGGCGGAGGAGGTGCGCCAGAGACTGGAGTTGCGGGAGCGAGGCGTCGAGGCATCGCGGCGCAGATCGAAGCTGGTGCCGGTTCTGGCAGCCTGCGGACGCGATTTTTCCGCCAGGTCGAGAACGTTGGGACCAGAACTCGGCTCCGTCGGCGAGCGAGAGACGGCGAGTACGGGTTCGTCAGCGTCTTCCTCGGCCGGCGAGCCAGACGAGCGTCTGTGCATTGGAAGAGGCGGCCAGCAGGATACTCATCCAGCGCGTGTAGGAAGCCGATCGGGAGGTGGTCTGGGGAGAGGGAGGGGGGGGGGGGGGGGAGGGGGAAGGCGGCAAGGGGATCGATCTGCTAATGCTGCTGCTGGACCCTGACGAACAGCCTGGAATGCGCCAACGGTGCGGGATACCAAGAACCGGGCACCTGTTGAGAAAGAAGCACCGGTCGGACCGAGACAAAGGGTTCTGCTGGCCGAGGTGATATACGGTTGCCCTCGAATTGCCTCTCCTCCCTTTGGTGCTGGGTGGGAGATCGGACCCTGGAAGCAGCAAGTCGGGTGGTGGACTGACGAACGAACGAGTGGCCGATCGGAAGATCAGGAGAGGCGGGGGATCAGGCAAAAGGGAGGGAGACGCGGTCGATGGAGGGGAGGACGCCGCAGAGGAGGCGTAGGGGACAAGGAAGGGATCCAAAAAGACCGGAATGGGGAGAGACGAGGGGAAAGGAGGATGCAGGATCATAAAGAAAGAAGAGAAAGACCGCAGCAAAGAAAGCCGGCCCAGCCAAAGACGGTCCGGCCTTGGCGGAGGCAGGCGCCGCACGCCCCGATCGGCTGCTCTTTGCGCCCCCCCGGCCGAGGACACGCTTGTTCGTCGGTGGCTTCGATGCTATCCAGGACTGCTTCCCCCGTATAAACAACACGGAGTGTCAAATCATGGCGAGGTTGCGGGGATGTTGGGATGCTGGGGTGCTTCTCAGCTCTCCGACGTGGAATCATACTATCTACGTCGCAAACACATCAATCTTTATCGCATTCATGGCATCAGAGTCCATCCATGGATCCGTCTCGCCTAAACCCCTGCAGCAGGAGTCGCCCACCGCATTTGGACGGCGCGAGACCGATCTCTACGCCCAATGCCCTGAATCTATCATCTACGATGGGCCCCCAGACCCTGAGCATCGCGGCCGATCCGCTCCACGAGATGCCAATGTCCGAGAGTGGAGCCAAAAGAGGGTCGTCGCCTGCTCGCTCCCCCCCATGGAGCGACCTCTCCTACGTCCCCAGTAGTCTCAATAGATAGACATGCGTCGATCATCTTGATTTCCTTCCCGACCAGTCAATCCACATAGGAGGCATTGGGAAATCATCCGACCACCTTATCCCTGGCTGAGGATGTCTTGTCCAGTGCGGGGTTGCCCGGCCAGCCTATAAAAGGCCCCGTGCCCCTGGACTCGCTCTCCTCGGACATTTCATTCTGCTGCCATCGCCAATGAACCGTCGCTCGCCATCACACAAGTAAGTCCTGGCGTGTCCCTCCACGCACTCTCGTCCTTCAAGCACATGATGATCCTTCAACCCGGTGATCGGTCCCCAGATCGGGATCATGAGCATCTTCTCTTAAGCAGATTCTGATGCCTCTCTCCCTCCCGGACATGATGCTTGTAGTCATGTAGACCAAGGCTGATAGTCTCTAGGATGATGGACCTATGCCTAGAGTGGCAATCTGGGTATGCTTGATTCATAATTTATTATTCTCTCCATTAGTGCGTCCTCGAGGGGTGATGGTGACCTAGGTACCGGCCTCATCCCTCGTGAAATGCTATCAATTGTACAATGCTAGAATCCATATCATCATGCCATCAATGCCGCGTAAATCCTTCCCATCATCTTCATCCCTCCAGCGTCCGGGCCGTGCCCTTCTCCGGGTCACTCTCCGCCCCGTCGGCCCCGGCCCCCCGGTGCGCGGCCACGGCCGCCATGTCCGCATCGTGCGCCACGTCGAACTGGCGTCCCAGGCGCTCCGGTCCCAGCAACGTCACCAGGATCGTGTATCCATACACACACCCCATGAAGATGCAGATCACCTTGCCGTACTGGTACCGCTTGGTCCCTTCCTCCGTCGGCGGCAGCGGGAACCGCTCCCCAATCGTCGACTCGATCGTCGAGCTGGCCGAGGACACCAGGTTGCCCAGCTGATACGCCGTGCCCACCGCAAATGTGCGGATCGAACCCGGAGACAGCTCCATCAGGTGGATCGGGATCACTCCCCACGCCCCTTGCACGCAGAACTGCTCGAAGAACGCCGCCGCCATCACGTTGGTCGACGTCACAAACGTGTACGGGTACAGCAGGGCTCCCCCCACAATGGCCATCACGATGATAGAAAACCGTCGACCAAAGATCTGACTCGCCCAACCACAGAGTGTGCCGCCAGTGAGGGCTCCCAGGTTGGCCACGACCTGGGTGACCGTCACGGCATTGGCCGAGAAGTTGAACTGGTTCTCCAACATGGTCGGGTACAGATCTTGGGAACCGTGAGACTAGGTTCGTCAGTGAAATATCCTTTCAAGGACCCAGGCAGGGGTGAAGACGTACCATGAAATTGAACCCCGCCATAAGCAGAACCAGATATACAAGAAGCAGCCAATGTCTCTTGATCGCGATTTTGCCTTCGGACATGAAAGAGGCAGTCACTCCGCCATGGAGATTCTCCCGGGTTGCCTGGCGCTGAAGGAAGGAGTCCGTCTCAGGCAGGCACAGTCGGTAGATGATGATCAACACCGGAGGGCATGCTCCGAACCAGTACAGTGGCCTCCATCCGTGGGGTGTGGTATCCACCAATCCGCGCGCAAACGCCGTGGCTAGCAAGTATCCAAATGCATACCCCTGCTGGAGCAACCCGGACACGAGGCCGCGAGCCTCCATGGGACAGTCCTCGAGCGCGGTGGCGGCTGCGTTACCGTACAGTCCGCCCATGGCAATCCCAAAGACGGCGCGACAGCCCAGAAACTGCCGGTATGTCTGACAGAACCCGGTGCCCAGCTCCAACACGATGAACAAGAGGTTATTCACGATAAAGGGCCACTTGCGGCCCCAGCGATCGGCTGCAATTCCAAAGGTAATGGCCCCTACGGACCGAAGCATGAGCACAAGGGTAATGCCCCAGGTGATGTCGGTGACCGTCTTGTCGAAGGTTTTCGCGAGCTGCGTGGTGGTCAAGGAAACGGTAAAGAAATCAAAGGCATCCCAGGTCCAGCCGAAGAAGGCGACCTAGAAACGTGGTTAGCCGCAACGCAAGAATTGGGCCGGTTTCGGAACGCACCCCAAAAAAGAGCCATTGTTTCCGACTCAAGAGTGCGAGGGCCGTGAAGGGGTTAGGCGCCGGGTTCATGGGAGGCACCAAAGTTGGGACCCGCGTGAGCAGGTATTTGCCCAATCCCATCCGCGGAGGCTCATCCTCTTCCGAGGCGTACACCTGGACTGGAACCTCCGTGGAGGGCTTATCTCCGTAGCTGTGGGACATGGTGAGCAGTCGGGTTGGAAATGAGAGCCACGAAGAGGCCGCGTCCAACTGCGAAGAGACAAGGGAGGAAGACAGGGGAGGGATGGGAGAGAAAAAGAAAAGAAAGACAAGAAGAAGACGGGCAAGCCGAGCTGGCGGACAGCTGGCTTTTAAATCCCGAAGTCGGGCATAAAGGCACTCGCGGTGAAACTGGGACAGGAAGCCGAAACGATATGGACACCGGACCCCGCAGGCCGTGGTTTTTGGTCTCTACTTCCTCCGGCCAGCTGCCGATCCCTCACATGAGGAGGAAGAGGCTGCAACCGGAGACGTAGGGATCGAATCAGGGAAAGATGGAAGTGGAGGAAGGATCTCAAGAGGGCAAAAAGGGAAAAAAGAGTTTGGAAAGCTTAACGGAATCGACCCATGGCTGGAGGGCTTCGGGCATTTCCTTAGTCAGGCTACACACCGGCGACCGGAAGCCATGCTATCTCCATGACTTGTTTTTCGTGCCTTTTTTGAGGCCACATTTTCCTACTGGTTGCTGACTGGCCTAGTGGCTCATCTGATAGCGACTTGCCACCATCCTTCTTGTCCGTGGTGCTTCGCGGTGCTTGGTGGTGCTTTGGTGGTGCTTTGGTGGTTGGGATGCCAGTCGGGTCTCCGCGAAAGAGTGTCGCCGCCAAGCTTTCCCCAGACGGCGCCAAGGACGTCCCCAGAGTCTTGTTCCCCAGCTGTCGCTTCTTTCTCCACGATCTCCGGTATGTCGCCATGCCACTACGGCTTCCTTGCTCGTTTCTTTCTTTGCGGCAACCGTAATTGCCTCATGAGGACTATAAAAAAAATTTCCCCTTGTCCACAACCACCAATGGGTGGCCGGCCGAGAGCGCAGGATGATGAGTCGAGTCAGTCGAGCCCCGGCCGTGCGTGGGCGGTCCATCGCGGGGTAAAGCGCCGAGCTAAGAGACCGGGGGCCTCGCCCTAGTCTTCCACCTGGAACCAGTCAGCCACCGACACTGTCACCCTTGCTCTCCCAGCGAATCAATGGTTCTCGGCCCGGACACGAGACCCAATCCATGCCCTCGCTAACGATCCTCCTGCTGCGGAGTTAGGCCGAGCGCCCCCTTCCCCCCGTTGGTCTGATGTAATGTCTTTGCCATGTCCGCGGGGAGTGTCAATCTCAGTCGGGTCAGCTGGTGCCACGCGAAACCCCGCGGGCCAATTGCCTTTCGTCCGGATGGGCCCCCGTCTTACTTAGGAAGTAGCCTATATACCTTCTTGGTCGTCCGGGTTTGACTCACCGACTGGCGTGGTCGCACAAGGCGGCCAGGAGCGGTCCTTTGTTCGCTTACGCATACGTGTTATGCAACTGTCCATGGTCCAAAGATAATTTTTGTGCCATAATGATACCAAGACTGATTCTAGGCCAGGCTGGAGTGGTAGTATACACTCACATAGACCCCGGCCTTGTCGGTATACGCCAACGACACCCACGCGTGAAATCGGGAAGACTGGTCAAGCTTTTCATCGGAACTGTCTTCGTCAGTCTGGACCACAAAAAGGAAAAGTCAAGACTCACAACATGTACTGCACGTTATCCACATATGTCCGAGCCTGTTCCGTCCAGCCTAGCGATTGGAAGAATTGCGCCAAAGTCTTGGCCACGAACATGTCGTTCCTTCCCAGCAGCGGAAAATAAAGCTTCGGAACGGGCATGTCGCATCCAGGCCGGATCTCGTAGTTCCACATCAATATGCCGGTCTTGAGACCTTGCTCGGGCTGGCTGCCCGCCTTGGCCTTCTTTCTCTCGTCCTCTTCGCCATCAAGACTCACATCGACCAGCTTGTCGCCTTTCAGCAGCCCCCAAAGCCGACGGACCAACTCCAGGCCCCGCAGGGTGGCTGGACCCCTCAATCTCCCGCCCATCGTCCACACCTCCTCGGCTTTTTCAAGCCTCAAGTCCCCGTGCACTCCATAAACCTTGACCCGGGATTTGGACGCGTCGACAAAATCCCAAGCCAGGTACGTATACTCATTGAACCCTCCACCTTCTTCCATATACTCGACAATTTGTCGGACCGCCTCTCCATCCCCTCGTCCCGCCATCGCATCCAGCCGGCCAAGTGACTCACTCAGCAACCGCCGCATAGGTATGCCAGACGCTCTCTCCTTCAACCTTAAGAAGACATACCCCTTTGTGGCCACACCCGTGTCTTTGAAGTCGAACCCAATATTATACATTGACTGTACGGAATTGGGCCCAAATTCTTCTTGGCTCAGCTTGGTTGTGTCTGCCTCGGAGATCCCGAAATCTCCCACGAAATGACGGTATAACCCGCGATCGAACACCCCCATTCCAGGTCCCAATGCGGAGATCCTGGCGACTAATTGCTCCGTCGCAACCTGGTCGAACCGGTCGCCTGTTGTACCCGCTAGTTCGCATATTGGCTCAATCCCCACACGAACGGTTGACGCCTGGTTATCCTGAAAGTTGACGCTCATCTCGATTGGCAGGTCAGTGTAGGTCATCACGCTCGGCCAGCGCTGCGGATACGGGCCCAAAGATGGGATAATGTGGTTCCGCGCAAAGAGCAGATACTCATATTGCTGGGGAATGGAATACCTTGTTGTTTGCAGGAGGCGGCCGAGAAGTGAACCGACATCCTGCCACCAAGAGAGCTCGCTGGCATTCGAGGAGGTGGGATATTTGACAATTATGTCCCACGGCTTGTGATGTAGCTGGACATGGGTGCCAGTGCTCTCTTCTTGTCCTGTAGGTCCAAATTGGTGTCCCATATTCACCACAGTGGATATTGTGCAGGTATGGATGAGAGAACAAGTCAAAAAATGGTTAGAGGGTACAAAAGGCCGATTCCTATCCCATTTATCGGCTGCGCTGGTAGCAACTGTGTACTCACCTTTCGGGGCTTGTGTGGTAGGCTGTATGCCTAACCAAAGACAAGCAGGACGCTCTTCAAAACTGTTCGTTTAAAATGCAGGATTGTAGCATCGTCTTGCCACACTGTCCCTGTTAAGTACACCCCCGCCTTTTTCCCAGGACGAATATCACCTACCTTCTTGACGTTTTGCGGCTACGATCTTCCCCCAGGTGATCAATACTCCGAACTCCGAAAACACAGCCTTTTGATTTGGCTTTGTCCGCTAGAAGGTGTCACGGTGTTCCATCCTGGGTTTACAATGATAAAAGAGCGGTTGCCAGACGTAACCCTGTCTGGACCGCGTACAATCTGTAAGACCTGCTAATTGGTACCGCCGCAAGCTGCCATCTTTCACAAGCACAGTTCCAGGTTATTCCAAGCAGGGGTGAATACCACGATGCTTCAGCCACAGTAGGACAGGTGCCTAAGACCGCTTCTTGAAGACGACGTGGATATTCTCGACAAAGCTAGAAAAATGCTCTCTCATATTCCTGTCGAGTAATGTACCGTCATCATTTGGTGGTAATTGCATGTCAAATGTCATTATTATTCGCGCAATGGTTGTTCTTATGTTCATGAGTGCTAGTGGCTTGCCAATGCAGGCGTAAGGACCTGGGGCATACGAATTAGTCCTGCAATAGATCTCCTTGTCTGGTGACACATAGGAGACGTGAAGTGTCTACTCACCGACTAAGAAAGGGGCATAAGCGGACTTGTGTTTCACCATCTCCGGGTATTTGTACCACCGTTCAGGGATAATATCCTGTGCATTCCAATAGAAAGCATTGGCTACAAGGACACCAGTTTTAGTGTAAAATGATCCATTGGAGATGAGACGGCACTCACATCGTCCAATCACCCACTGTGGGCAGGAAACTGTCATGTTGCCAGGTATGTAAATGTCATCAATGTGAATACCCTCTGGAGGTGTCTTTCTGGGCATGATACTGCCAATTGGTGGGTGTAGACGAAGCACCTCGTTAATAAATCCATTCAGATGTTGCAAGCCTGAAATCTTCTCGTGTGCATACTCCCCGTCTGGCTCAACCGTACAGGTGCTAAGTTCAGCACGGAGCTCCTGCACTTGTTCCGGATGCCTAGCCAACTCGTAGACAACTGTAATCAAGGCTGCTGCGGTAGTGTCACTATGGTTTTGATGAGCGCGCGTGCTTCTAACAGATAGAGCTATAATCTTACTAACCTTCCTGCTGCAATTATCAATTCCACATCTCCAAGCAACTGATTGTATTCTACGGTTGTAGGGACTCGCCCTTGTAGATCATTGAGGAGCGATGAACTGATATCGGGTATTTCAGGCATTTCCTGGATGCTGTGAGTGATATGGCTAAACCTGAAAACTCGGGGAAGAGTAAAAAGCTTATTAGAAGAGACTTGCCTCCATTCTCGTCTTCAAGCGCCGGTGACTGAATTCTTGGTATTGTAAAGAGTCCTTATTCATCCCCGGTATGGAGCCCAACAGTCGAAGCGCCCATATAGGCACAGAAAATTCCAATGGCATGAGCATACCGTTCAAGATCTGAATCGCCCAGTGGTTGGCACTTGCATCCAGCATCCCAAAAGTCCTACTGAAAGCCAAGTCGCCCATCACATCGTAGCTGTACCAATTGAGATATTCGCTGACATTGATGGCCTGACCCTCACCTACCGACGCCATCAGATCCATAAGTTTTTGCCGGTAGACTCGAAGACGTTTCTCATACACCCGAAGGGCCTTGTTGCTAAACCCTAGGCTCCAAACTCGACGGCGTTGGTCATGAGCTGCCTTGTTTCGTTGTGAATGCAGAGATTGGCCTGGAGCACCAAGATCGTAAAAGGGGCTTTTGGTGCATACTGACCTAAACCTGTAAACAATATTGACAGCATCAGAATGTGTGATTGAGAGGTCGGATGGTCCTATGCGAACAAATGGTCCATATGATTTGTGCAAGTCATCAAGGACCTGGTAAAGAGGCCGATAAAAAAGCTTAAATGGGAGCCAGAATCCAGATAGGCGTGCCCCAGTAGGACCCGGAAACCGTTTGAGTGGATGAAAAAACGCTCTGTACAAAGATAGACTGCAGTAGAGTCCAAGGAGATGTGTAGAGATCAATCCCAAAGATTTGACACATGATTGAGCAAAGGGAACCTCTTGCAGCCAATGAATAAGCGCAACCATAAGAATTGCTAGGCCACCATAGGTATGTATGTACCTGATCGGATAGAGGTGGTGTTCTCCAGAGCGAAAGTAGACACTATGAATCAGCAGACCCAGGATAAATGCTCCTACTTGCAACCATAATCCTTCGGGATCCATGATCCGGTGAGATGAAAACAAATTATTAAGGATGACAATGAGCGGGCTTCTGATACTCGGGTTTGGAATGGCTAAGGAAACGTTGGGGTATTCTGAATGGAGCAAGGGAATCAATCTGGAGTCCAGCAGGGGCGGATTGTAACTGTGATACTGTTAGCTTTTGCCAAGCGGTGGTACAGAAAGTTGATGTGATTTAGTCAACTTGCCATGGTCTAGTATTGAGCTAACTGAGAGTCTCTGTCACACAAGCCTGCACATACTCGGGGATATGAGCGTTGAAGCTTCTCTGTCGGTCAAATCACCTTTCCGTGCTCCGGGTTCTACTTGCTGCTGAGGGTCAGAATGTATTGGCGTTCATTCGACCGATGTCATATATATTCATACTATGGCCATCTACCACTGAAACGGTATCACGAGCGTGTCATTATACTCTCTGCGTGTAGTAGGCGTTGTTGAAGGTACCGCTATGTAAACAACAAGTAAGCTGAAAGAGCACAGGAACCTTGATTAGGAGTCGACTTACCAGTAGTACCAATAAGAATATGAAGACATCAATGAGTGCCTAAAAAAAGGCTTATGCCATCGAATGAACTTAGCAATATGACGTGATTTAAGAGAGAGTACTTGACCAGGTATAGAGCGTCTCATTCTGAAATGCTAGCTTCATCGTGTGTCCTTCCACACCGCAACTGTCATCAATTCGAGAGAAGCTATTATCTCCTTGGGTAAAAGAGCACTGATTACAGTCACCCAGCATTAAGGACATATCCCTGTATCTCGTGGGGGCATAGGGAAAACAATCTTGTTCGTAAAGGAGGTTGCGGAAATGAGTGGCCGACAGTGATCGTGATTCCCTTGCCATGGAAGCCATCACGTGCCGGGTCACGATTTGGTCCTAAATGCTGATGCCACCTCTTGAGGCTTCCTATTTCAAATATGTCATATACTCATATTGCATGGAAGCCACATAAGCCAGGAGCTTATCGGTCGAGTTCACTAGAGCCATCCAGCCTCGCAGAAAGGAGCTCTTTGCTTACAGACCTTGTACTACGATACCGGTGCGCAGTCATATTTGCATTGCTATAATTGAGTATTGGTCTCTATCCATGATATGACTTCTACTTGTCTAGTACGTTAATTCAAATTAGTCCTCTCCAAGGTACGCATATTTTCCTTTCCATATCTCCAGCATTGCTTCTGGGAAACCGTGTTCTATGGCCATTCTACAAGCCTCTTAGTTCTGGAAAGTGCTTCTCTGTATTCGAAAAAGAGGCAATCACACTTCTTATTCCTTCCTTGTGAGACCATATAGGTCGCTGTGCTGTATAGCCTCAACTAGATTCGTCACGGTGGGATCTTGTCGCGACTCAATTCAGTGACAGCATCAATATCAGCAATTCATTACTCGTCTTTACCATCATGTCGGGCTCATACGACAATTATCACTACAATGAACAGTATAGTTATCCCCAATCAGGCTACTATAGTCAGCAGACTGGCGGAGGGAACTATGCAAATCCTCCTGAAGACTATACCCCACAGCAATACCAACCTATACAGCCTCCTCAGTATGCATACAACCTGGCTGCAGTAAGTGTACCCGGCAGCCGTGGCGGCCTGTATTTTCATACCATAATCCCGTGCATTATGAACTATGGAAACTCTTTACATTCGAGAAACAAAGAGCTAACTAGCATTAGCCCTCCAGCAATCAGTACCCCAGCCAGTCACTCGGCGACCCTCCTGTGTACCCTCAACAAAGCTATGCATCCCCTTACGACGTAAAGCAACCGGTAGGCGAATATCGGGATGACAAACCCATGCCCATGAATTATGACCATAACTCGAGTCCTCCACAGTCTCAGTATCAACAAGGGGAGAGTGCTTCGTACTATAATACCCCACCAGAGCCTCCTGTCACCACACCTCCAGAGGGCGAAAAGGGATTGGTCTCGACTGTAGCCGGAGCGGCTGGCGGGGGCATCTTAGGCCATAAGCTCGGAGGTGGGGTGCTGAGTGCCGCAGGAGGAGCATTGGCAGGGGTTGCAGGGATGAAGATTGCAAGTAAATTGTAAGTCTGGCTGCTAAACTGACCGACTACTCATGCATTAACTATTGCTTTGACCAGGCGCAAGAAGCATAAAGAGAGACACCATGGCAATTATAGGCGTCGATCAGCTTCCAGTTCGTCAAGCTCAAGCTCGAGTTCGAGTTCGAGTTCGAGTTCGAGTTCCAGCTCCTCTAGTGACAGTGATTCTTCGTGAATGGTTCGCAGTTTCTGTAGCATTCCCTGTATATGGCATTCGGGGGTTACAGTTATTGTTATTCATGAGAGTGTGTTCTGTTTAGCTGAGATTACTTTATTCATAGATGGAATCGCAGCGTCAATGACGTGAGAAAGCAATTCAAGCGCATGCTATACACGAGTAGCGTCTAGTGATTGTAAGATTCTATTGTAAAGACAGAGCAACCCATGAGCCACTACAACTATCGTCCGAATGCAATTGTAGAACAGAATTAGAGATAGTGCTGCTGCCAGAGATGATGGCGGAGCTAGGATCGGGATGGAAAACAAAAAAAAAGAAAGAACAAAAAT
>KV907501.1:1295901-1397053 GCA_001990825.1 Aspergillus carbonarius ITEM 5010
CGGAACCTTTTTTATAACATATTCCAAAGGCCAATTTCCCGCCATACGCAGCAGATAATATAACGGTAGTAGACCTAATTCCAGCGATTTAGCACTGCGTAGAATGTTTTCTAAGCGCATGAAGTATCGTACTCAAGGAGAACGGCATGTATATGAGCATATCTAGGTAACTGTCGAAAATCTAGCCATATCGTAGCAGAAGAGGCCATACATAGCCTTGTTTGTCTACAGTGGGCAGTATGTGCGGAAGTCTCGACATGGATTGGATTATCTCTCTATCATTGTCAATGGATGCAATGTGGTCACCTGTCTTGACGATTGGGTTAAACAAGGCCAGGTCTATGGCAGTACTGACTGCCTGGGGATGGTATATCGGGCTGAGTTCAGAGCTGAATATGGCTGTCTTCGTCGGGATGGCCTGCTTAGTACGATGCATAGATCTGTGTATTTCCAATTTCTTTTGTTGACTTCCTGTTCCGGTCTTCAGGATGCTTTGCGGATAGTAGTTTTTAGTTATTTTATTGAGTATTTGTTTAGTATATTCAGTTTCAAAATTCAAGTTGCGTGCTTAGAAGAATCGGGATAATCTTTGAATGCATCACGGTTCCCGAGAAAATTCATCGCGGCTCTATATACAATTGAAGTGCCCATATTTTCTCTGTTGTGTTTAACTGCAGGGATACTTAACTGTATATAGGTCGTCGGAATATTGAGTAATCCAAAGAAAATTATGTACGGAACAATCTCAAGTCACTGAATATCTGCTGGAACGACTACTGAGGCAATCAAACGTGAATAGAATGAGATGCATGATCTCCTAGCTGCCGGACACAAGGGCCATCTATGTAGACTAAGTTAGTAGCAGCATAGAAAACGAGGTGTACCTACTGTGGGGGTGGTCACCCAAAGGGCAATATCCATAGCTTTTGTGTATTCAGTCGTGGCGTGATTTTTCCAAATCTCTGGTGCAATATCTACAAGATTAGTGTCATCATTTCAGCCCATCATAAACCTGAATAACTCGCAGCTTGGTGTACCACACCTAATATTAGACGCCTGTTGCCTGTGAGCAATAATATCCGAATTTATCAGAACTATACGCAGCTGATCCAACAAGAATGAGTGCTGTAGATGGTATTGCATCTTGCCATGTCGTGATATTCAGCCCAGTCTTCTCTTGTCATTGTTAGTTTTAGCTGTGGGTGATCACTCTTCAAATCAAGCTGAATAAGGCCATGGCATTGATTCCCTCAAAACTCAGATATTATCTGTACCTGTCGAGATGAGTTGAACCCTTTCTAATCTTTGATTGAAAGAAAGGCTTTATGGAGGAGGGCAACGGCTGCACGGAACGAAGCCAAGGTGATGTAAGGTCACAGACAGTTTTCTCCAAACCAATTCTCATCCCTCTCAGCCTCAACGGGCCGCATATTTCTCCTGATTCTTTTGTAGTAGGGACGTTTATTTCCTCCATGATCTCCAAGGCGTCCGCCATCTCGGTTGCAGTACCGAATATTCTAAGGTGAAGATTTATCCAGGTAGCTCGCGCCGCTTCTGCTCATTAGCAGTTGTTGCGCCTACGTAGATTATTGTCAGTCACTAGTTAGAACAGCAACTGATAAAAAGAAAGAGATAGGATATACTAGCATTCTCAGGTTCCGACCCAGCCACCATCTGCTGCTGATCTTTTTCTTGCTATGAGGGTTTGGTATCAGAACCAAGTGGTCTTTGAAAGATTGATGTTATCTCTTGTACACGAGGAGAAGGATATATAGGATATTAAAAAATACTCACTGATTTTTCGACTAGAACGGCTCGCTTAGTATGAGTTGGCAGACATGAAGTGAGTTGGGCTCTCTGGAGTTGTACTTACAAGGCATGGCTCTAAGTATGATTATGGTTGTGATGATGAGGAAAATAGACACGAGTTTGATTTATCCTTGGTCGCAAAGGTGGTCTTCATATGAGCACACCTTTCGATGCTTCACTTAGCAACCGCTTAGCAAGAAGATCAACACGACTAGTAGTGAGATAGGTAGAGCTTTACTCAGCCTGCCGGCCCTTTCCCCACCGGAAGCAGGTAGGTCACCTGACTCTATTGCTTGTGTTGCCCCTTCCTGTTTGAGAAGACAGGGGTCTTCTTCGGTACCCAGCATGAAGATATGCCACATCTAAAGGGAAGTACTGCAGCAAATCTCATACAACCGGTATATAACAGAGGTTCCAAAGCTTCATAGATATAGAGCCGTATGGTGGGTACTCAAAACTTCATATGAGCCTTACAAAGAGCTTTATAAGAAGGGTGTAATAACAAGATAACGACTGAAAATGATATAATAATCGACGATATGCATTGAAGCCTTAGGTATAAATCCAAAGACTCAGACATCTAAAAGATCCAAGCAGTGAAGAATCCACTAGTCATAACAGTAAGTACTTACTAATTACGCAAGCGGAGTAATCGGCAAGTGTGATGGTAGCCTGGCCGGTGTCCGCGCAGCTGTAGAGTCTTCCTAACCTTTGAGCGTTCCAGCCGGATGGCGGGGTTCAGATAGTAGCAATTGGAGTGTCAATGAAAGACCCCATTCTAACAGGAGTTTCCATCTTTGAGTGGGGCGATGGGGTGCTGAAGGGTCCATCTCTATGCGTAATCTTAATGACTTACACCCGCCGGTGGTAGATGTCGCATCTCGTCGGGTTTGGGTTTGCAACGCGTCCCTTCTTTATATAGGACTGTTTTGATAAATCCTTCGACATCGCGGCCTTCCGGGAAGGTCTGATAGCAGGATACAAATTCAAGATGGAGTATTGCTCGGCATGGGGCTCTTTAAAGACTGTAACATTGAAGGCTCTAGACTATCAAGGTAAAGGTGTAGAAGCGAAGGATCTGGTGACTGCTGAACAGGGCGAATTGGTGCCAAAGAGGTCTTTGAAATGTCGAATGAGGCACCGTAGGAACGAGCAAGGAAGGCTCTGAAAATCGCAAATTTAATAACACCTGAAGTATTGCAAAACTTAGAACGAGAGTTATGAGTGGGTGTTGGATCTCAGATGAGCCGCAACGGAGCCGCGCATCACGTGATATCGATCTTGCGATGCTTCAACCTCATCGGAACAAGGCAAGACAAATCGGAAGAATAACTATTTATGAAGACTAAAGGTAAAAGCAAGTTCATATGACCATAGCGGCCGTGACTAGAATAACTTTATTGATGAAGTCATGTTGTTGGGTCATTAAAGCAAGTTCATTTCATACGACCGTAACTTCTATAAACATAAGGAAAAGCAACCACCGACGACTTCAGATCTAGAAGTCCTCATCGTCGGAAACATCCTCACCACGCTTCTTGCGAGCGAGACGCTCCTTTCTCTTTTTGCGAAGCTCGGAAGAAGTGAGCTTCTTCTTCTTCTCGACGACAGTCTGCGATCGAAAGTTAGCATATATATAACTCGGAATAGCTTCAAAATGGAAAGGGGCCAAATACCTTATTTCCCATAGCATCGACGATCTCGGAGGGGCCATCCTTATCCTCCAGACGAGGTCCAGAACCTTGTCCCTGAACCCAGTTGTGGCCGGAGGGGGTCATGCGGCCGTCCATGACAGCCCAGACTTCCTCGGTGAGGTTCTCGGTGAACTCACGGGAGTGGGTAATGATGATAACACCACCCTCGAAGGACTTCAGGGCCTTGGACAGAGCACCCAGGGAGTCACGGTCCAGGTAGTTAGTAGGCTCGTCCAGGACGATGACGTGGGGACGCTGCCACGAGCAGGCGGCGAGGACGACCTTGACACGCTGACCACCGGACAGACCGCGCATGCGGGAGTGGGAGACCAGCTCGGCATCGAGACCGAACTGCTCGCAGTGGGCCTCGATCTCCTTGCGGACCAGGGGACGGAACTGACCGCTGGCCAGGGCCTCCTTCTGATCAACCTCAGCGACCATCTTGGCGTGGGACTGGATAATCTCGGAACGGGGAATCCAGGCGTTGTCGGTGGTCATCATGGGGGTCCACTTCTCGCTCTTCATGCCGATGTTGTCACCCAGCAGGAAGGAACATTCGTACTCGTAGCTGTTCTTGAACTTACGACGGGCGTGGATACCAATGACACGACGGGGCTGACCCTCGATCTTGTAGATCTTGTCCATGGCCTTCTCGTCCTCGTCGGTGACGATCTTGTTGGCACGGTCCATGGTCTCACGGTCCTCACCGGTCTGGAAACGCCACTGGATGTACTCGGAGGGGGTGGAGTCGAGGTGGTTATCAATGTGGGCAAACGCGTGCTGCTTGATGTAGGCGATACGGATGTTCTCGTGCTGGTAGACCTCACCGGCGGTGGGGATCAACTCACCGGTCAGGACGTTGACCAGGGTGGATTTACCGGCACCGTTGGGACCGATGACGGCAATACGAGAGCCCAGGGAGACCTGGAAGGAGATGTCCTGGATCTGAGGGCGGGGGGTACCGGGGTACTGGAAGGTCATGTTGCTAACACGGATGATAGCCTTGGCCTTGGTCTTGACACCCTCAAGGAAACCGGGCTCGGGGAACTTGAACTCCAGCTCGGAGGCACCGAGCTCGTAGTAGGAGCGAGCGGAGGGGACACGCTTGACGAACTCGCTCAGGTTACCACGGTAACGCTTGAGCTTGAAGCGCTCGTAGTGGACGACGTGCTGGATGACGTTGTCCAAGAACTTGCTGTCGTGAGACACGATGATGGACGTGCAGGGGGAGGTGCACAGGTAGTTCTCCAACCAGGCAACGTTCTTGACGTCCAAGTGGTTGGTCGGCTCGTCGAGAAGCAGGATATCGGGGGACTCGAAGACGGCACGGGCCAGGGCCAGCTTCATCTTCCAACCACCAGAGAGGGAGGTGATGGGACCCTCGAACTGCTCGCGCATGAAACCGAACTCCTCGAGCTTGGCCTCGACCTCCTCCTGGGCGGTCTGGACGCCGACCTCGCGGAGCTTCTTGATGGTCCAGCCAATGACGGTCTGCTCGGTATCGGCAGCGTCCAGGTCGTGCTCGACGTAGACGGTCTTGACCTCATCCTTCTTGGGGAAACCCTCGAGCTGCTCGTTGTTGATGGCACGCATCAGGGTGGTCTTACCGGTACCGTTGGGACCGAGCAGACCGTAACGCTGGCCACGCTTGAGGCGGAGGCTGGTCTGGTTCAGCAGGATCTTGGCACCGTAGGCCAGGGAGAAAGTGCAGTTGCACAGGTCCTCACCCTCCTCCTCGTCGGAGAGGACGGCGTCCTCGGCAGCCGCACCGGGGGAGGCGCGCTTGCGGAGAGTCTCAGCGATGGGCTTAGCCTCCTCCTCACCGACAATGGCAGTGATGTAAGGGAGAGCGTTCTGGGTCCAGCTGGTGACCTCGGCGTCCTTCTCATCGACGAGCTGACCAGCAATGGCCGAGACGTAGGTGATGACGGGCTCGGACTTGTCGGCCTGGGCCTGGAACTTGGCGGACAGGATGTCCTTGAGGATGGCCGAGACGGTGGAGATGTCACCGGCGGTGGAGATCTCGGGGATCTTGCCGTCCTTGACATCACCGACACGGGTCAGCGTCTCCAAGGCCTGCTTGGTCTTGCCACGGGCCTCGGGGTCGGCCAGGGTGTCGAAGTTCTTCTCCAGACGGGGCATCAACTTGGGCAGGAAAGGAGCGACGATCTGGGGGTCCTCCACGAGCTTACACATGTTGTCGACAATGACAGCGGACTTACGCTTGATGGCGGTCTCACGCTCAACCAGACCACGGTCCAGCAGGGGAACCATGATGGCAAGGGTAGGACCGGTGACATCGGAGACGAAAGTGGTAGCACCGAGCAAGTGAACGGTCTCGGAGACGTTCTCAGGCTTGGCGATACACTTGATGAGCTCGGGAATGAAGCGCTCGATATCCTTGTTGACGATCAGACCGCACACCTTCTCCATGGTGGAGTAGGCAGCCTTCTTGATGTCGGCCTTGGTGTCCCACATGGCCTCAGAGACAACGGGGATCAGCTCGGGGACACGGAACGACAGCTGAGCGGGGGAGGACTCGACGAGAGCGTTGATGCACTCGAGAGCCGCCATCTTCTCCTGCCACTTCTGGGCGCTGGAAACGGACTCGAGGATGACGGGGAGGATGGCCTTGACGGCGTTGCCGTTGATACCCTTGACGATGGCAAGGGCAGCACCCTGGGCAGCGTTCTTGACGGGGACCATCTTGTCACCGACGGCAGCGAGGACAGGGCCGAGGAGGGTGACGAGGTGAGGCTCGACGCCAGGGGCGATGGTGGCGTGGGAAGCAATAGCACGAATGGCATCGCAGGCACGCTCACGAACGACAGCATCCTTCTTGTTGCTGAGCTGCTTCTGGAAGGTCTCGACAGCCCTGATGCATCTGGTTAGTGGACTCCTTTCCACACAATGGAAGCGGGGTCCTAGAAGGAGGGAGGGGGGGGACCGTACTTGAGGGGGAGGGTCTGCTCGGGGATGGGACCGCTGAACAGGTGAGCCAGGTTGTCGGCAGCAGCGTTCACCTCATCCTGGGAGGTGGAGATGTTGAGGTTCTTGATGAGGTCCTCAAGGACAGCGACAGACTGAGCCGTCTCCTTGCCGGAGACAGCAGGGACAGAAGAAACATCAACAGCAGGCATTTTGATCGTAAAAGCGCCGAAAGACGAAATCGTTAAGTCGGAGGAAGAGAGGAGAAAGGAGGAAGAGGGGCGACGTGGAAGCGAGAATGGGTTCTATTAGGGTATCTCGATAAGAGGGGGGGCGGCCCACGAAAACTGCGTCTGGAAAAACACAGGACGCAGGAAACGCTCTAAAACGGCCACACGGCAATCTATTTTTTTGTCCGAAGACGAGAAAAAAACAAACAAAATTTTTGAGAAAGAGAGGATCAAACCTCTAAGAGAGATGAAGGATGGGGAGAGAGGGAGAGGAGGAGGGGGATGGGCAGGGCAGATGGGGGAGGATGATATTTATCGCTTTGTGGCCTATTTTTCGCCGCCCGATGGCTGTCCCGCCGCCGATAAAAAATTAAAGAAAATTTTTCACGCTGTTCCTTACAATCGTCCCGCACTAGACCCGCATCCGGCCTAGTCCGGATGGCTGTCGAAGCAACCAGCCCAATCACGGCCATGGTTGCACCCCCCTCCAATCTGCACCTGCTTATTCGTTGGCTGCCAGCCCCCCTTCCCGGTAACATTGCTGCGCTGCTGATTAAGCCGCAAACTCTCCAAGTTCCCTGTTCGGCCCATCCGAGGATGGCGCTCGAGAAGTCTCCAGCGATGGTTATGATGGAGACATGCAAAGGTGCATTGTGGACGCCTCTCCGCCGCCTCTTCCCTACCCCGTACAATAATGGTCCCCGTGCGGCAAAGGAGCGGAAATGATGGTTGGAGCGGACGGGGGAGGCCTCGAGCGACCGAGATTCACCCATCATCATCGGGGGTAAGTAGGGCTGCCCGGTTCATTACACCGTACGTATGGGATGGGCTGCCGGCCAATCCTCATCCAAGACCATCCATGATTGTTATTTTTGTCTTTCAGATGGTAACCACTTGCAAGGATTATTGTTCAAGAGCCCCTTTAGTTCTCTGTGACAGGGCTGAGGGCCTCGACACAGCCAGTTTTTACCCCTCTCTTCCTGATAATAGCAAAATCACTCGAGTGTTGCAAAATGTTCTTAACGGAATGTATACTAAGTATCCTTCACCAACATGAGCCTTGACTGCCCCTCTTCACTACTTCAGTGGTGGTTGCTGCTGCATACTACACATCCCCTTGATAACGGCCTTGAACACGCCATGAATCCGGGGATGCAACCATTCTGATAACCCACTGCGGCCGGCTAGTTTCCGCCCCCGTGTAATCCTCGGCTTGGTTGGCCCTGCAGATGCTTGCTGCTATTCCAGTCGCCACCTCAGATCATTCACGGAGCCAGGTGGCGCAGCCTCCTTTCCAGACATCCGACTTGTCGGGCAGAAAGAGTTTAAAAAAAATAATAATAATAATAAATAAAATAAAATAAAAAACAAAAATAAAACTCTACGGGGTTAAAGTTACAAGGAGCCGTGGACCGCCCCAGATCCTTTTCCGTTTATGCCCGCCAACCTGGACTGCTGAAGGAGATGATTAATAGCTATTGATGACTGGCCAGACTGTTACTGAAGTGTCCTCACAACATGGCTACGTTGGCATCCGCATCTCAATCTGCTTGCTCCGCCCTAAGCGACAAGGGTCGAGGTACATCATGATCCATCCCCAGAACTGTGATCGACCTACGGTAAGACGCAGACCTGGGGAATTCTGCCCGACGCATGGCCTGGTTGGCTGGGAAAGTCATTAAGGGGAAGGAGCATTATCGTTTTGCGCTTGGATATTGTTCCCCAGAGGAAACATTGCTCCCGAACACGAAGGGGGCCAGAGACATACTCGGGCCTACTCCCGGGGTTGAAGCGTCGCACCCCATGTCTGAAACGATGGTTTATTGCAGGAGACTGCGTATCACCGCCATTTGTCCGACTCAGGAGTTGCTCACCGCATTGAAAATAATTTCTATTTACCCTGGTCAGATAGTTGATTGATCCCCAGTGACCCCCCACCATGTCTACAGCACCCGGTCTAGCCTGGGTGGTTGACATGCAGACCTGCAGCGCCAACGTCAACCCGGGGGACCGTGTCTACCTATCGATGTACTGTGTCAGTCCAAATGGGACCGGAGCTCCCTTATCGCCCTTATCGAACCATCGATTTTTGAGTTCAAATTCTCCGGATCCATCCAGCCCTTGTTCCCCGCGAAACCCCCGAAAGTCGGTGGCGACGACTATTGCCACGACGGTGAGTGGAAATAGGAGCTTTTTGCACCCCTGCCAGTACTCCAGTGCCAACGGTGAGTCAACCGACTGCGTCTTAATGGCACATCACAGCTCCTACGGCGCACATCCAGCACAGCACCCTCGTTGCCAGATGGCGAGGTATATAGAAACCGCTGCCGTCTCTACCTGTACTGAACCATCATGGTTATCTCATCATGAGTCACAGCGAACCGAACTTTTGTCGACGGGATGTCCTCTCCCGCCTCCCAGGCTTCTGCCTCTTTTGTTCCCTGGTACTCGAGATTAGCTACTTTCTATACTTCGGCATCTCCCCGGGACCGTATACAGAAGGTGCCGAACAGTTGCGTTGTCCTCATCAGGCATCATATAGCCTACGTAGACGCTCTATGTCTATCGACATCATACAGTCATCTAGTCCTGATGCATCTACTTTGACTCATCTACTTCCATGGATCAGTTGGCTAGAAGTATTACTCAATCTAGACGCCTTCATGAAAACAACTAGTATATTCTTTTTTTGAATCCACCATACCCCCTTGACGCATCATGATTATATAGTGAGACTGCATACACATCTTTCATTTCTGTCCACCGTCATCGTTGCCGACTTCCTACAGTGCTTGACGAGTACGTCATTACCATCGACGTCAACACAGTAACCATTCCATCAGTGCCTTAAACGATTGGACCAAACAAGACCAGGTCTATGGCAGTGAGGGAGGCGGCATGTGAAACGGAGAGGCGCATAAGGGTCGGACTGTCTGTCAATCGACCTGCAAGGATTTAATAAAATTTTGTCCGCGAAATCAAGTCATAGAGGCGGCCGTTGTTGATCAAAGCCTCAAGCGTTTTTGATGCCCAAGACTTAGAGGATTAAAGGTTCCATAGGGATGGTGAAGGCTTCCAGCGGTCTGGCAGGATTGCAGGATTCGAGTGATCGCAAACGCAGGGTGTATGAAGGGCTCTATTGAATTAAGAACGCCCCACTTTTTCCGTCTTTGGAGGGCCCGTTCGTATATGTATTTCATGGCTGATGTCCACTGGAGGTGGATCTCGAATAGAGATTAGCTTGACCGTGTGTCTTTTCTTTATAACTGCTTAACTGAAACCTTCAAGTCCCCGGTGTGGTCTGGAGGTTGAATAGCAGAGTATAGAATAAGGTTCTGGAAATTGCTGCATTGACGACTTTGATGAAGAAGAAAGGTAATATATGAGACCGAGGCGCGGGACGAGGAGACATAGTCGCTATACGATGAGGTGACGCAAGCAAAAGATGCTGATGTGATAGTGAATGGTCAGCAATCAGAAGTAGGTAGGGATGTCTAGTCAACTCACTTTCGTGCGAACGAAACGTAATGCATCTTATGCCCTGTTGCGCAGTGGTTTTGGCAAGACTCTCCATGGCGATCAACACTGGACACTACTGTTGGCGCGGTTCGCATCAGCAGTAGCCATCAAAACAACCCGGCTAGCCCTTTCTGCGCCTGGCCCTTCTTTCAAAGCACTTTCTGCAAAGTATTTCCCCCCAGATTTTGGACGCTTTGTGCTGACCAGGACAGGTAGATGAGCATTCGGCTACCTGACAGTCCTCGCAGAGAACTTGCCGATCAGTTTCACGACTTTCCTTTAACAGCCGGACCATCCGGCTGTAGCGAATGATGTTCTTATCCCGCGGTTTGAAATTCACTTCTCGGTAGTGAACACATGCATTGCACTCGATGTCCCCATGCCAGTTGACCCTGAACCTGGTTTGGGTGGACAATGGGGGCGATTGCTCGCGTGCGTGGCACGTACTGCATCGCACCTCTCTGCGTGCTTCACGGGCTGCTTGTAAGTCAGCCTTAGCTTGCCTACTCCGGATCTCATTTTGGCTGCAATGCTTCTTTGTTCTGCCGTAGTAGCAAGCACATTGGTGGCACAATACTTGGCCAGGATTGTTCACCACCTGGTGGGGTTTGCCTTTGCAAACCAGGGATCCTTCCACGACCTTGCAATGGTCACAGGTCACACCCTCGCCTAACCGGGCTTCGTTCAGGTACACGGTTCGAAGAAATCGCGCGACCTCCTTGGGTGTAGGCAGCCGTTCGTGGTGCTCGAAGAAATCCCAACAGGCCAGGCACAGACGCTTACCTGGTAGAAGAACGTGAAGCCGGTGATGGACAGTGGGTTGCTGTCCATAACTTCTCATACTTCGGATTTGCGATTCCAATCTCTGACAGGAACTGCACATGGCGTCAATATGCCTGGCTCGGTTCATCTGTTTCCATTCCTCCTCCTCTTCTTCATCTTCTTCATCTTCTTCATCTTCTTCATCTTCTTCATCTTCTTCATCTTCTTCATCTTCCTCATCTTCCTCATCTTCCTCATCTTCCTCATCTTCCTCATCTTCCTCATCTTCTTCATCTTCCTCATCTTCCTCATCTTCCTCCTCCTCCTCTTCCTCTCCCTCGTTCTCACCCAAGTCATCGTCAGAGACTTGCATCCTGTCACGCCTCTTCGAGTGGGTGATAATCTTAACAAACACCACATCATCATCCGAGTCGCTTTTTTGTGCGGTGTCATCAACATCCATCGTGTCCGGGGGTACAGTCTGGCCACCCTCGTGCCGACTATGTTCAGAATGGGATATCGTCATAACCTAGGGTGACCACATATCAGTTAGACCCGAAGCTAATCAAGCGAACCCCGCAGATAGTCTCACGAAGTGTACTCCCCGACGTTAGTCCCTTCTGGACTTTACAGGTCGTCAGAGTTTGAAGAAGCTTCAACCCTTTGCCGACTCGAACTGGAAAGCTACAATCAAATTTAAGGATATAAAAGTATTCAAACACCAAATATGATAACCTTTGGCAAAAATGGTAAGATCTGAATGACTTTAAATAATCGGTTAACCCCAGAGCATTGTTTACCTCAGTCCGGCCATCAAGCTCGCCGATACAAGGCAGCAGGATTTGTGTGGATCACCTGATCGTTGTGCAACCGACTGGAAAAGGTATCCTCGACTGGTTTCCTTTGGGGTCTGGACCGGACAGCTTGTTGGCGTGAGAGAAAAGGGGGATTCGGAAGGCGGGAAGGGAATGAATGAGGGTCAGCCCCCATCTATCAATCCGGTGAACTGAACGCTTCTAGGTCAGAGACGTAAGTATTTACTACTGACCATGGGAAGGAGAAGTATAGAGGACCTAGTACTAGAAGATATATTAGGGGGAGACGCACTACAGGCACGTCGGCCATGCTAATAACACGCTGGTGTCTGTCATCCGTGCGCTTTCTATACTTTCCTCCACCTATTCTTTCCTTTAGGAGGTTATTAGGCAGTTATATAATCTCTTATATGATTCTTCTAGACCATCTTATAGTAACCCTTACAGAGAAGGTTCTGTATAGATTCTGGGTTGACTACTGATCTTATATAGAGTTTTATACAGAACCCCGCAAAACTCTAAATTTAATACTTAAGATACTTATATGAGGCCTCATATAAAAATAGTAATAGCATATATGTCCTCAGAATCCCACATAAACCATACCCTATACAGAAATAGTCTCATAAAGATCCTATGTAAGAATTTTACAAAAGAAATATGTAACTCGCGTAGGTTATGTAGTAAGTAGAATGTGTAGCACCTCCCTATATCGCCCTAGACACAACACTATTTCACTCTACTAACGTCCAGGTACATAACTCATGACTACATCTCATTATCAAAAAAAAAACCCCCCCTAGCAACTCACGCTCCAATAACCAAGACATCACGACCTCAATCCACCCTCAATTACTCCACTCCAAACCCAAAACCTTGCACTCCTCCAAATATGGCAACGTCGAATAGAACGGCATCGGATACTGCAAATTCGCCACCTTGGCACTATCGACTTCATACTGCGTCCAAGTCCATCTATCCGTCAATTGCAGTGTACTGTGATATCCCCTGGCACGAAGATACTCTCTATCGACGTTCGGGTTGCCCGTCCGAGCAAACGAAGCCCACATGTCCTGGACCATGTTTGTGTAGTAAATGTCCTCTTTGGAGCGAACGGGCAGATCGAAAAGATAGTATGTTCCGAAAACCTCGTAGAGGTCGCCCGAGTGGCACCGATAGTAAGGAGTCTCGGGTTTGCCGACGGGATAAGTGCATAGGTTATACCAGTCGTAATAGTTGAGTCCGTAGGCGCGCTGGTGGAGATAGACGTAGAGGCTCTTGTATGAGTGCGAGGCGGCGCCTGCGTCGGCGAATTCTTTCGAGTAGCAGGTCATTCCGGCGGGGGAGTCGACGTGGATGGTGGCGTTGTAGGGACTGGTGTAGTTGGTCCAGAGGCCGGAGGAGAGGACGGCTTGTGCTTGGGTTTCGGTTATGGAGGCGCTGGTGACGAGGGTTTGGAGGGTGGTGTTGAAGTTGGTGGCATTGGGGGAGATGGAGTCTTGGAGGATGGACTGCGCTTCTTCGGGCATGAAGCCCGTTAGGAAGTTTACGCGATTGAGGGCTCGTTTTGCGATCTGGGGAACGGGATAGTCGAGGATGTAGTGGCCGTCGATCACGGTGTCCCAGGTGACTCCGGAGCTGATGTTAAGGAGAATCGAGGTGGGGAGGGACTGGAGGCATTTTAAACGCTCGGTTCCGGTGCTGTTGCATAGTGGCTGGATATAGGGTAGGATGGCGGCGGCGGAGGCGTTGGAGGTTTCGACATGGCCTGCGATGGACTGCGCAATGGCGTTGTGGAAGAGGCCACTGGCTTTGGGGGTGGTGAGGAGGTCAATAACTGAAGAGGCACCAGCAGACTGGCCAAAGATGGTGACGTTATTGGGGTCGCCACCGAAAGCTCGGATGTATTTCTGGACCCATTTGAGGGCTTCGATCTTGTCGGTGAGGTCGAAGTTGCCGGGGACAGAGGGGTCGTTGAGACTGAGATAGCCGAAGATGTTGAGTCGATAGTTGATTGTAACCAGCACGACGTCGTTGCGGCTGACGAAGCTGTCCCCGTCGAAGGTGGAATCGGCACCGGTGCCTTCTGTCTCGCCGCCCCCGTGGATCCAGAGCATGACAGGTCGGGTTGAACTGTCGCCAGGAGATGGGATGGACGGGGTGTACACATTCAGGTGTAAGCAATCCTCGCTGTTACCCCAGGGATTGAGGCCGTAGCTATTGCCGTCATACCAGCCGGACTGAATGCATGCAGGCCCATATCTGGTGGCGTTGACATAAGACTCTTCAGTCCATTCCTGGGTATATTTGAAGCGCAGATCTCCCACGGGGGGTTGAGCGAACGGGATGCCCATAAACCGGTATGCCATGTGGTCGCGTAATCCCTCGAACGTGATGCCATTTGCACTGGCGTTGACTCGCGGGAAGACGGAATAGTCGGTATCCGCTTGTTTAACAAACGCAGCTGAATTAGAGCATAGGAATGGAAGAGCAGCAGACGATGAGGTATTGGCAAGTTCGCCCTTCCACGTTGTCGGGTGATCGGAGCTGCAGGATGACCAGAAAAGCTGGTCCGAGTTGATGTTCTTCAAATATTGCTGGTATGTGAATGAGTAGTGGAGATCCTCGTAACTCTTGCAACTGAGCAGTGTCTCGTTGTGCTGTGCACAGGTGGCTTGCGCATCTTGGTAGGTCAACGCATCGCTGATGAGAAGCGCGCTTGGCTTCTGAGCATGTGTGGTCCAGTTGCCGTCATTCTGGAAGAGAATGGTAAAACTGGCCTCGACGGAGACGCAGCGGTACAGCACGCCCAGGGACGCGAGGAATGTACGGCCTCTCATTGCAACAGTGGGAATTTCTACTGCTGCGAAACTCTCATAGTCCCTAGGTATTTATGGGAATCGGAATGTTCGATTCTCACTTGGGGGCAGAGGATAAAGTCTGTTCCGTAAGCGTCTCAACTGGAGATGTGGGATGTGGGGGAGTGAATTAAGTTAATTAATTAATTCTCTCCGCCATTTGGAATCCCGGCGAAGTTTTCTTCACGGCATGGCCCTGCCTGACACTAGCACCAACTACGGCTTTCAGAGTCTGTTGACTGCCGCTCATGCCATCCTAAAATGACGTCGCAGCTGAGGCTTGTGAGGCATGGTCGCCCCAGCGGATAGTGGTTTGTAGGCTACTGGCTATTCCTGGAGCCCAGAGCCCAGCCACCTGGCCAGAATATTGCCCGGCTGAACGTAGTGATATATTAGGCACAGCATTATCGAGATTCCACCATGGCCAGTTGGATTACCCACATCACGGGTTGAAGTCTAAGATATCCCACTTCCCACCGAAGCTTATTTACGTATCTCCACATCTGGCACGCTCCGATATCGGTATCCCCGATGACGTTTGGCCACTCGAGCTGCCGTAGCGACTCTTGAGGCCTACGAAGCGAATTATCCTCGTCGGTCTTTCCTGCTGTTCCAGACAATGCGGGGATCCACGTGACGGGCGGACTGCGGAGTCCCCGAGGGGCAACTGAGCCGACTGCCGAGGCATCTCCGCGTCTTCGGCCCACATGAAGTGAGAAGCTTCGATTGAACCTTACCACCACTTGCTTCTTATGGTTCCTCCTTACAAGGCTGATTTCGGATTCGACTGCTCTAGCACTGTCCGCCAATCCCACATCGATCCCGCAATCAAGACAGGTGACATCAGTCCACACAACCACCTCATCTCTTATCCCATAACCAAGCCCACATCATGCCAGTTGCCTCTCTCTACCTGCTTGCACTCACCACAGACACAAGCAGCTTCCTCAATTCTCTCCGGTCCGCACGGACAGTGATCGTCAGTTCTCGTCCGCGCCATGCCGTGATCCGTCCTACCATCTTAGACAAAGACATCCTAACCAAAACACCATGGGACCTACTCGTTCTCATCCAACCACCCCCAGACTCTCCTCCAATCCCACCTACACTGCAGTCTAAAATCAAGACTCAGTACCATTTGACAGTGGGCATCCCGTCCAAGCTCCTCTCCACTTACGCATCACGAGATGAATCCCTCAAACGAACAGCCCCGTCCATCCCCCTCACCGGGTCCCTAGACCAAGCGCGCAGCAAGCCAAGCTCCCAGAACCTGGAACTATCCCCAGAACTTATCTCCTTTATGGACGAACTCACCCCCCAGCATCCAGGGCCTGTGACGATGCTGAATCTACTCCATTTCAACCAGCCGGGCGGGAAGAAGAGCTACTATCAATACGGACAGGCGTTCATTCCAGTGGCGGGGAGAAGAGGCGGAGATGCAAAGCTAGTAGGGAATGTGGTAAAGCCTAAATCCGCCATCGACGCTGTAGTGGATTCCAGGGGGGATTGGGCCAGGAGGGAGGAAGATTGGTGGAATGAGATCTCCATTGTGCATTATCCTTCTATTCGGCATTTTTGTGATATGCTTGCTGGTGAGGATTATCAGGGGATAAATGAGAAGTATCGATTATCGGTATGTTCATAGGACTTAGGGCTGTTGGGCAGATGCTAATCCGATTACAGGCTTTGAAGGATACGTTTTTGCTCTGTACGACGGAATTTGATGTTGAGTCGTCGTCTGCAAAACTTTGATCTGTTGGTATTGATGCATTTATATATATCCGACTCTTACTATCAATAACTTACTCATCTCTTTTTTTTCTTTCTACTATTTTCTAGCTCAAATTGAATTCTATACCTGGAATAATTCTCGAATGCTCGCTCTCGCTATCTAATTGACTTCTTCTACTGATGACCATGACCATGATCCCCCATATCCGACATTCACACCAGCGCCACGACGAAGCACGCATTTAACTATATTACCAAACACTACATTGCAATAATCCTGCACAGCCCATAATCATCAATCCATTAACTCACTCAACTTAACAGTCAACTCCAGCAGGTCCTCGTTGCAAATTCAAAGGAAGGGGTACTCCTGATACACACTTCGCTCAGTTAGACAGGTCAATGGTATTAATGTGAATCAAATCCGACATTCTATAGAGAAAGATAACGTAAGACTTGAGGAATGAAGAGAATGTTAGGTATCCAAATCACGAACAACGAGCCCTGTGACAACTTGTAGAGGTGATCTCTTTGCATATTCTCTTTCCTTGTCTTCTGCAGATTGGATATCTAGGTTTTAGAAACAATCTTCTCGAAGGGTAGGTCCTGAAATACGATGAAACGTTTCTTGGTCGTCTATCCGGGTAACATGATTCGATGACTCCGGTACCTCCCTGGAACGGGGTGCAATTAGCCTTTACGGATCAGATAAGCTTTTAGATCAATCAATCAATCAATCAATCTGACGATAATCAGATATGGAAGACATACACGACCCTCGAAAACTAGCTCATAACCTACTCCGTAGATATCACCACCTTCTGCCGATTCAACTCCTCCTTCTCCTGCTCCGGCGGCATATCCTCCGAGGTAATCTCCACCTGGACCTTCTTGACAATCCTCACGGCACTGTACATGCCCCCGCCATTCTCCGCTTGCTCGATCTCATCCTGTAGCTGGCTGAGATTCTCCTTCCGACGGCCCGGCGTTATACTTTCCCGGGTAAAGGTATAGTTGACGTAGCGACGGGCGAGACTGCTATTTTCACCAATGAGACGGGGAGCAAAGCGGCGAAGAAAGTGGCGAAGGAAGGGAAGACAGGTGCAGATGATGGCAAAGTTGGCTTCGATGTTGCTGGCAAAGCATTAGATGTGAATTTCGGTGTGGTGGGGGGGTTGTGCTTACATTAACAAATTAGGCAATGCGATAGTGTACGTTGGGTCGTCGGATGTCAGAAAGGGGATTATGCTAAGTAAGCGGAGGATGCCGGTGACAAGAGTTCTATCGATATCTTAGTGGATATGGTTTGGTGGGTTGGGTGATACGTACGCGCAGCCAATCATGAACATCAGTAATAGACCGGCTTTCTGGATCGATGGCATATTCAGGCCCAGGACGGTTGGGATTGGGACCAGAATGAGGGCAATATCGGAGATGATGTTTAGCACGGCTAAAATGATGTACAGCGTGTATTGATCGAGGCATGTCCCCTGGACGAATGGATCCCAGGCTCGTTGGACGGGATGACATCCGAATAGCATCGCCAACATGAGACCGAAGCTGTAGCCGCCGATAATGAAAGCCAGAGTGTATAGGATCCATCGCTGGTAGCGTTTCTGGCGGAGGGTGCGGTAGTAGAGGACGATTAGGCTGATCTTTGCGAGGGCGAGAGTGGGGATATAGACGATAACGGCGGAGAGGACAATCTTGGCTGGCATGTTAGATACGAACGTTATGACTGGCGGGTTGGTGAAACCTGAATATAGACTTTATATGTTGCGGGTGTCACGTTCCAAATATGAATTCCCATGTCTGCATGCGCGTATCCATCTGGTCATATGTTAGTTGGAAAGTTGAAAGATTGTGCAGCCTTACATATAGAACAGGTCTAGGTGCCAACTGAGAAGACCTAAGCAAGTCAGCAAAGGTATTATTCTGGAACATCAGCCTACCCAGGCAACGATGATGGATACTGCCAATGATTAGCCATGTGCATTCAGTATATGGCAAACATACCATCGTCCCATCCGAACTTGTGCAGGAGATGTGCCTTGGTATACACCCGCAAGGCCAGGCAGCCAGTGCTGATGATTAATCCCGCTATTATTACCGCCATATTGGCCGTATACATATGGGGATGGGCGTAGTCAAAATTGTATGTCTCTCCAGGAGGAGGCACCTCCATTGTGATATTGGCCATGATGTTAGTTCCAGTTTCATGAAGCTGCTTCTCAATGATTATAGATGAGAAGACCTACAGATAGTATATATTAGTTCCAAGATCCCCTGAGGCCTTTCGAACCTCAACCCTTGGCACAAGTAGAACTAATTCCTTTCTTTATCTAACCATGTATTGGCAAATTATCACGTTGCACAACATGTGAACCGTTCTTAAACGGAAAATGTTCAAGTCATTGAAATAGTGGCAGATAAATATAGACATGGATAACCTCGCCTAAATCCCGATTGGGAATGATTGCCATGACTGCAGCACCCGTAGACTTCCAATCACTGTTCAAAGCATAGCTGCTCCAGAGGTCCGAGGGTGATGCCAAGTGTCGGCGGTGGAGCATGCCATCATGAAGACAAAGAACTTAAAGACGAGGGAGCGATCAGGGGGATCGCGCTAATTCGGATCGTGCGGGCTATATCGAGCCAGTGTCAATGCCAGTCTTTGAGATAGTCTCCTGGATACGTTGGAAATCAGGACTAGACTTGTGGATATTCTATCATGTCCTTTCTTTTCTGCACAAACGGACGGTAATACTGAATAACTTCCACGCTACACCTCACTAATCTTGAATCCACCCGGAACCTGTACTTGAAACACTCCATCGGGATCGTACTGTTTTGCCACGCGGGAGATGAATTCGATGTTCTTCTCACCGTAGCCTTTGAATGGGTTCTGTGACTTGTCTGCATAATTGAGGTAGACGTACTCATTGTCCGCTCCAATCGACTTGGCAAATTCATTGAGCTCCCCCAGGATGGACTCTCCCAGCCGGCGGAAGAGATCGTCATCACCTTGATTGTTCCAGGAGTAGTCAAAAAGTAGCTCTGCAGGAGGTTAGTCCAATGCAAGGAGAAGAATAAATGCGACACATACGAATAAGGTTCTCATCAAACCGCTCCAAGCCTAGCACATTGCCGCCCTTCTCGACGCTGTGTTGCGAAAAGAGTTTAGGCCAGGGTTGAATCATGGTATCCATAGCCCAATAGCTGCTCTTGACCTGGGCCTTGGCCTGCTCGATGTAGTTGTTGTGGAGGTCGATCGCCTTGCGAAGGACGGTGGCGTCGTTCTTGTACGTGCCCGTCGTGTATATATAGCTATTTCCATTAGAACCTGTTGAAAATATACATCGGCTAGGAGCCTACCGATAGCCTGGTGTCTGGCCTAGCTCATTGGTCAGATCGTAGATTCTCGCAAGTCGCATCGTGCTGGTAATGTTCGGAATCTTCAAGAACCCTTCAAATGCGGGCGCATACGCAACTGGTTTGGTATATTCCAGGGCATTGGCCACGATATTCTGCCCCGTTACTGAATTATATCCCCACATACCAATCCAGGATGCGTAGGGATCATTGTGTATGTTATTGGTAAAGTCCACGCCGGCCTCAATCTGCTGAGCGGTAGTAGAATTATCATAGATGACGAGACCTCCCCAAAGGGTCTCGTGCGGGAATGTCTTGAGATCGTACTTTGTAACGATGCCAAAGTTGATCGAGCCACCCTTCAGGGCCTGGTAAAGATCCGGATGGCTAGTCCGGTTGGCATTCACGATCGATCCACTGGCGAGGACGACTTGGAAGTTCTCGACATTGTCACATGCAAAACCTAATTGTGCTGTGTAGAACGAATTCCCACCTGTCTCGGCACCATTAGATAATTACATCCCATATATTAGGAATAGCCTACCTCCGATCAGAAACCCGCTCACACCAACTGCTCCAGAACGTCCGCCAGGCACTGTAACTCCATAGGGCTCGAGTGTCTTATATACGGACTGCCACCGTGCACCCGGCAAGACTGACGCCACTCCCTTGTCCTCGTGGTATGTAGTGCTATTCATCATGGAGAGATCGATGGTGACTCCCTGTTCAATACCGGCCGCGCCGGGCCAGGTGGTATGACCACCACTGCGTACGGCAAATTGGCATTGCGTTTGTGCCAAAGCCGAGACAATCATTGAGACATCCTCCGCAGAATGAGGCTGGACAATGCATGAGGGACTAAGTCGAGCATTCCCCGCGAAGACTTGTTTCACGGACTCATTGTATGCTGCACTGGTGGGATAGAAGACCTGGTCACGCAGGGAAGTTCCTTCCAGAGTGGTGCACTAGTTATTCTGTGTTAGTTCCTACAAAGACCTCAGGTGTGCTGTCAGCATACACAAAAGCCCATATTATCGACCAGGAAGTTGGCCTCGGGCAGAATGCTAAGAAGGGGTGCTGCCGCGATAGAGACCTTCATCGTTAGTTTGTGTGCCACACTCGCTTGGGTTCGTCAACACCGTCAAGGGGGAATAGCAGAGCTTATTTAAATGCGACTGCGGTCCTCGGTGCTGGCATTCGCTGTAGCCCGGAGTTTCCCGACTAGGGAGGCACTCCGTCTGGCACGATAGGACCGAGTACTCCGTAGAACTAGCCACGAAGCGGAATTTGCTAAATCTTACTTATAATGGCAAGCGGAGCAGGCTGGAAGGGATATGCAGATCCCTATAGGACGGAAGGGCCGTGTTGATCAGAAAAAGCTGGCAAATCCCAAACTAGCTACTGCACGTTGGTGCGGGGTGAGTTGGCCGAGGCTGGATTGACAGTGGATCCATTGTATCCTATGGTTGTGATGATCTGCCAACGCGCAATGACTTGCTGGTGTTCGAACGGCATATCGAGTCGAGCAACCTCAGAGGGTAGAGAATAGGCAGGCTCTTTTGGACATTGAAATGGCGTCGGGTCCCGGGCTGCGGGCCGCTTGCTGCCATTCTCCAACATCCCCATAAATCAAGTGGAGCACCCTCGTATAGAGTTCAAACTAGTAGGTATAGTATGGTCAATTGCTAGGGCCGACGGGCAATCCAAAGACCGGGTGGGTTGGACTGCAGCTCAGTCATGTTCCTCATATACCATTGCTGCATCACTAGACAGTAAGGAGTCGCCGGTGAGGTGCTGCATGTGGACTCCGAACGATGCATACCGTCCCTACTCCCTAGATCAATAATGTGCGTGAGAATATGACATAGTGAACGAGCCGCTTAGAAAGAGAACTCAGTGGTCTGATAAAAGAAGATGGGGGGTAATGCTTGATGATCTACTAGAATACACGAGTGCAGTGGAAGAGGGAAGAGAGAAGAGAGAATGCGTGGACCACGTGTTGGTCACCTGACCAGCAAATAGTCTACAACGAGTGAGAGACCTGGAGATTGCATGTAGCAATTGATCATCCACAGTCTCACTTTGGCCTCCCTACATCTCCTTAGAATATTACTGGGGCAGAGGTGACAGGTCGGCTTGGTAGCGCCGTCGTTGCTAAGCCGAATGCCTGGAAGTTATACAATTGAAGGAAGAGTAAGGTGCTGGCTCGGGACAAAAAGGTTCTGCTGGCCTCGAAGTATCTTCAAAGAGCGCGAGGAGCCCTCAATTCTGGCGAATGAGTCCAAGCCGATGCCATTGCGTTGTTGCAGAAGCTACAGGAAGCTCCGCGGCGTCGCGGAATGGATCCGGCGGCGGAGAGCAAACAGTGCAAACCGCACGTCTTATCGAAAACTTTCCCGATTCTACGGCGAGAATTGATCAGTCAACTCCTCGGCCCTGTCATCGACAGTGTCGCAATGCTCTCCTGATCATTCAGGGTGTGAGAGAGAAGGGGGAATGATTTCGTCATCTTTCCCAATCCCATGTCTTTGGTGCGCTTGCCTCTTGGCCCTCTCCTTTGATCATGAGCAGCCCAAATTCATATGAATTCGAAGAAGACGACGACGCCTCGGATTTCAAGCTTGAGATTCAACAATCGCAGACCAACCCCCCCTTATCGGCCCCTCAATTAAACGGTCCCACTTCGTCTTCGGCGAAGAATCCACCCGCACAACCCTCGGTGACGCGCCGATCGATCAGAGGCACGCGAGCACAGGCGCTGGAGGATTTACAATCATCACTACCCAGAAAATCCGCGGAGGCATATTCCGACGTGCTTGTGAAGACCATCGGGGATCATGCGCCTGTTCCTGCGACCATTGGTGGGGAGAACTACAGAGCCACGCAAAACGGGATCGTGACATGGACACCAAGGGAGAAGGAAGTGCTATATTCTGTCTTGGATAGAAAGGGCAAGGATGGGATCCAGGAAATCTCGCGCCATCTCGGCTCAAAATCTAAGCTTGAAGTTCAGGAGCACTTGAAACTGCTCCGTACCGGCGTGGAAAGGCAGCACCTAAAGGATCGTCATACCCGAACGGTCATCCTGGGCGATGTCCCCGCGGCGGCCGAGATCAGCAGTGAATGCTGCGATGCGCTCGATCAGTATGCTGAGCTGGCTGCATTGGAGGAGCAGCTGGCAGAGGATGTCGCCGGGAAACAAAAGCACCACGACTTATGGATTATTGATCGCAAAGCGGCTGAAGAGCTTGGGCGGGAAATCAAAACCCAGGGTGCGGATCCCGGTGCCAACTCAAGCGCACATCTAACAGCTAATCTACTGAACATGAAGAAGTGGATCCGGTTGTCGGAACGCTTCTTCATGAATTTCGGGGGTGCAAGGCTGGAAGACAATTGGGCCAATGTAGCCTTTGCGGGTGAGACCCCATCTATGACTGCGGACGCCTTTGCGGACTTTTACGCCCTGACCGTCAGTCTGACGCGCCGCCTGGTTCAGTCGGCTCTCTTCTTCGCCATGTCCAGGCGGCGGAATATGCGGCAGACGGGCAATGAAAAGGCGAACGTAGTGAGGTCTCGCGATGTACAGACCGCGGTGGACGTGCTCAACATGCAACGGGACAGCTCCGACTTTTGGGTCGGCCTGGCGCGAAGATGCAGCCTACGGGTTGAAGATTCTCGCCACCGAAAGGGGTGGAAAGCAGTGCATATGGAGCATAGTGAGGTTGAGGATATCTTATCTGGGCAGGTGCCTTTTGAGTCGGAGTCCGGTGAAAGAAGCATCTCACAGGGGAGATCAGCAAGCCGTGCAGAACGTGCCACAGATTCTGACGATGCAGACACCAGTAACGACGAGTCCGCGTCGTCCTCTCCGGCCTCATCCGTGCCCTCTTCTCCTTTGTCATCTCTGGGTGAAGAGGAACAACCAACGGATCCCGAAGATGACCATGCCGAACATGTGGACGAACAGATGAGTCACCTTGAGGAAGTGAATTTATGGAGGCTCATTGGACGGCCACCGCAATCTCTTGAAGCGCAAATCCAGGAAGATCAAGCGCGTGGTGCTCACCGACGGAAACCGATTGGGGAGCGCAAGTCGACGGCAGACTTGGTTGATTGGCGCGACAGGACGTTCTATCGCAACGAGTGGGAGGAGTATGGACATGATATAGTAGACCTTCACGATGAGCTTTCAGAAAACCGACGAAAGCGGCGACGTGTCGACCAACAGACGCCGTCATCAGTGTCGAGTCTTAAGCATTTGTCTCCAAGGCCGGCTGCCGGTCTCGCACACGAAGAAGATGGCGAGGGGGGCACTAATTACGAAAAAGAGGATGATGGTGAAATCAACGATGGAAATAACGATGAAGTAGACGACGATGAAAGGGATGACGAGGAGGAAGATTACGAGGAGGACTACGAAGAAATGGCAATGGATGAGCCAACACCAGCGAAATATGAAATCGACGAGAGTGGCAACAACGATGCAGCAGGTGAAGAAGATGATGACGATGACGACGGCGATGAGGAAGAGCACGACCAAGAAATGGCAATCGACGACCAAACACCGGCAAATTATGAAGTCGAAGAGACCCCAGAAACAGAGGCAACACCAGAGGAAAGTCCGGTGTCTGAGCTTGCGTCCCGTCTAATGCACGAGCTTGAGAAAGGCCATTCGGAGCCAAAGCATACACCACGCATAACAAACCGAGACACGGGCTCAAGTGCCTTGTCAACTCCTTCCAAGACCAAGGAAACAGTCAGGCCCCCAAGACGAAGTGCTCGCCTTCGGAAAGCGGCCCAAACGGCGCCCGAAGACGATATGTCTTCCAGCTCGGATGACAATCTACCCAGTCCACACGAACGGACGGTTTTGTCTTCGGAAGAAGATGATGATGAAGAAGGGATGCCCTTATATTCCCACCCTATGAGCCCGGCCGATTCATCGGACTAAATAGACAGCCCTTCAGTTCAGGATGGAGGTATATTGGTTTCTTTTACGCGCATATAGATTCTTTTTTATACTGTCTTTCGGGATACCTGCTTGCAATTTTGAATAGATACCTGGCCACATGGCTTAGACGATTTACAATCATATACTCCATCCTGTTTCTCTTTGGCATCCTGTATATGTATAGGTTTCTTTTGTTCCGATGTGATCTCCCCAGCCTTTGAATCAGCCAGGGTTATAGGTCCCCTTAAAGATAAGGGAAATAAATATTAGGTAGGTAAAACAACCCAACAGGCAAAAAAAAAAAAAGGAAAGGGCCGAACGCGATTTGAACGCGTGACCTTAAGATCTGCAGTCCCACGCTCTACCCCTGAGCTACCGGCCCTTTGCTTGTGATTGCTGCAAATTCTGTTGTTATATCAGTTTATGGAACGTTGAAAAAGAGCATTACTGCGATTATCTCAGTCTCGGGTGATTTGGATTTCTTTCGTTCGGTTGCCTATATCGGTGGTTCCCTGAGCCGTCGTTATGAAGATTATTCACTCAATTGGGTGTAGGAAGTCCATATTTGTCTTTGGACAAATCCCTACCCGATGTTGAAGACTTAGATACGGTGTACAGTACCTGTTGGGAATGGCTTACAACTAGTCTGACCTAGTACCCAATATTAGGCGCTGTTAGGGGCATTTGAGGTAATTGGAGTTTGGGGGTTGTAAAAGGAAGGCAGGGTATGAGAGAACGATGTCAACTCAATGATGGAGTTGTCGAGTCCGTGGTCTGGCCAAAAAGTCGAGGGAGTAAAAAGCAAGGGCCGAGCGTGGATCGAACACGCGACCTAAAGATCTGCAATCTCTCGCTCGTACCACTGAGCTATCGACCCGTCTTGCTTGGGATAATAACAAGTTAATGCTTTATAAGGCTAATTTTATGCATGTGATTAAGTTAGCTCTGTTCATCTACACTGGTTGGCATCTTTTGCTGGATGTATGTTATATTGCATCTACTAATCTGACTCACTCAGATATTAGTAGATGGTCAAGTTAGCCTGCTGTGTTGTGCTGTAAAATTAGTCCTGTTTGATGGTCGGGGTTCTGGTCTCGGAGTATGTATATTTCTCCGCTATCTCTATTGGTGTACCTGTTGACATAGGGGGCATCGGGGCATCTATCAGAAACCACCTTTTACTATCCCAATGACCAGGGAAACTGGTAGGTTCGTAGTCAGTACTAGCACATCCATTCCAGTACACGGAAATGACACAGCGAATCAGATCGCTACCGCACGTCAGAGCATCACCGGGACATCAACCGCCCCGTACTCTGCAAGCAGAAGATTGCATAGCCAACCATGGAAACACATCCGGCAGTTGACAACCATCTGGCAGCAAGGCAAATTAATGAAAGCGGGAATATCTTACAAATCAAACCTCGTATTGGCAATGGAGTACAACAAGTGAATTGCACTGCCAGTACATAGAAGCCATAAACTCTGAGATTGTACCTCTCGTGCATCGGGATACAGAAATCCGAATCTGTCAGTCACTATATCACGGTGTACTCAAACCCTGATCCGATGGCAACCATGTCACCAAGAAACAGCCCAAGCTGAATTCTGGACAGGTGCTCATGATGGCGAAATTTGCCCATGTACCTAAGAATGGCCTAACCCATTACATATCTGATTCTCGTGCATTCTTCTGGCCATAATCGCTCTCCATAACCCAACCATACTACGATCAAATATATCAGAATGTCTCTCAAGCCCATCATCCTCTACGGCCACACCCTCGGGCCCAACCCCTGGAAGGTGGTCATGATCCTCGAAGAGCTCAATGTCCCCTACAAGACGACCTACGTCCCCTCCACGGAAGTCAAAAAAGAGCCGTTCATTCTGATCAACCCCAACAGCCGTCTCCCCGTCATCGAAGACCCTAATACCGGAATCACTCTATGGGAATCAGGCGCTATCATCGAATATCTCGTCGAAACATACGACAAGGACAAGAAGATCAGTTTCCAGGCCGGCACCCCCGAATACTTTCATGCCAAACAGTGGATCTACTTTCAAGTCAGCGGACAGGGACCGTATTTTGGCCAGGCTGCCTGGTTTCGGTCATGGCACCCGGAAAATGTCCCAAGCGCAAAAGAAAGGTATAGGAATGAGGGAGAGGCCCGCCATGATAAAGATTAGCAAGGACAAGGAAGACGCAGTTGCAAACTAACCACGCTAGTGTGTAGTCCGTTAAGCGGGTACAGAATATGTCGAGGCTTCTCGTGATTCCTGATATTGGTTGTATAAAGTAGCATTGAATATGTTCTCTACGGAGTATTCCAGATGTTGATGTGGAGATGATGGGGAGTAAACCGATAGCAACTAGACCCAACGCGGCTAGCGCGCCTGAGCGTCTTGGCGCGAGTTTTTGGAGCGCCGGTCCGAGTCGCGACAGTTGCTCTGCAACCCACCCTCATCACGTCTCGTCGCTGTCCGGTGGAGTCATCCACCCCGTTCATCTTGGATATTTCGACTGCCTCGTCTTTTTCTACCTCAAACGATTGAGGGTTGAATCTGCGCCCTGCCTACCTTTCCCCCCGAGCAGAGTCAAGGTCCCTTGTTCGCTGCCATCGCGACTCAGCTCCCATTAACTACTACCGAGCCGACAGGATGGAGGACAACTCTATCATGCCTGGTGGCGCCGTGGAGGATGCCCACGCACTTAACTTGGCCCATGATGCCCCAGGTGATGTGATCTCTACTTCCGGTGCGTCTGTCCTCTCCGCTCCTAAGGGGAACCTGCCAACACTCGCAATCACCACACCCAGGATCGCAATCGCACCAGGGATCTCCTGAGAAGAAGAGCGAGTCTGTTTCGGAGACTAATAACCCGCTAGATGCCCCGGTTTCACCAAAGCCCCAGAACGATGGCGAACCCGAGGACGAAGAGATGGGTGGCACGGAGACGGAGACGAAGAAGGAAACCGACGGGGGAGACGACCTCGCCGACGTTGCTGCACAGTCCGGTGCTGAAGGTGTGGAAGAGCAACCGGCGCAGGCTAAGGCATCTGTTGAAGCCTCTGCACGCTCGCATCTCGTTTCGCAAACCCACGCCATCATCCTCCCCAGCTACTCCACCTGGTTCGACATGCACCTCATTCACCCTATCGAGAAGAAAGCGTTGGCAGAGTTCTTCAACGGCAGAAACCGCAGCAAGACACCCGCCGTCTACAAGGACTACCGCGATTTCATGATCAACACTTATCGGCTGAACCCCATCGAGTACCTCACAGTTACTGCTTGCCGTCGCAACCTTGCCGGAGATGTGTGTGCGATTATGCGGGTGCACTCTTTCCTGGAGCAATGGGGCCTGATCAACTACCAGGTATGTATATGGTCCGGTGGTCCCCCATGTTGAGATACTAATGCCCAATCAAGGTGGACCCCCAAACGCGTCCGTCAAACATTGGCCCTCCTTTCACTGGCCATTTCCGAGTGGTCGCCGATACCCCGAGAGGACTACAGCCCTTCCAGCCTGGGCCCAACCATTTCGTCAAGCCTGGAAAGCCATTGCCAGCTACAGATCGTGCAGCATCAGCCACACCGGCTACCAAGGCCGACCTGAACCTCGAAATCCGTCGCAACGTTTACGACGACAAGGGCAAGGAGATCACCCCTGCCACCGACGACAAAGAGAAGCAGACCAACGGCGAAGGAACAGCAAACGGTACGACGGGAGATGCGACCAAGGCGATGGAGAGCGCTTCCAAGGAGCCGAGAAAGAAGTTCCATTGCTTCTCTTGCGGCATCGACTGCACGCGCCTCAGATTCCACTACGCCAAGGCAACACCGGCCACCGCCAACCCGGCCGCACCGGATACTAAATACGACCTCTGCCCCAACTGCTTCCTGCAGGGCCGCATGCCGTCCAGCCACAGTGCTTCAGACTTTGTCAAGCTCGAAGAAAGCCCATACACGATCGCCCCCGACAAAGAGGCTCCGTGGTCGGACTCGGAGCTCGTCCTGCTGCTGGAGGGCTTGGAGAACTTTGACGACAACTGGGAACAGATCTCCACCCATGTCGGGTCCCGGACCAAGGAGGAATGTGTGTTGAAGTTCTTGCAGCTGGAGATCGAAGACAAGTACCTCGATGATATGCCCGAGATGCGGGCGGCGAATGGCCGGGATCCAATCAGCCAGACTGAGAATCCCGTCCTGTCGGTGGTCGCTTTCCTGGCACAGATGGCTGAGCCGGCTGTGGCTGCCGCCGCTGCCGGTCGCTCCGTCGAGGAGATCCGCAAAGAACTGAGGAAGCAGCTGGAGAAGGGCTCCGGTGCGCAAGATAAGGGCAAGGAGAAGGAGGGTACGGCAGTCAAGGCGGAGGATTCCATGGATGTGGATCTTGCTCGTGATGATGCCACCGAGCAATCCCTCGAGGTTGCTGGCTCGGATAAACCCAAGGCTTCTCTCCCTACCGTGGCCCTTGCCGCCTCCGCGGCGCGTGCTGGAGCCCTGGCTTCTCACGAAGAGCGGGAGATGACTCGCCTGGTCTCGGCCGCCGTCAACGTCACGCTCCAGAAGTTCGAAATCAAGCTGCAGCAGTTCAACGAGATGGAGGAGATCATCGAAGCTGAGCGCCGGGAACTTGAGCTTGCTCGGCAGCAGCTCTTCCTCGACCGGATGTCCTTCAAGAAGCGGGTTAAGGAGGTTCAGGATACCCTGCAATCCATCAGTCTGAGGGGGCCGGGCGAGGAGACCAACGCCCTGCTCGCAGATGCCGCCACGGCTGGGATCGGAAACCGATACAACTTTCAACCGGCGGGAGGTGATGTGAGAGGCGTGCAGCCGCTGAGCGCAGACACAGGGGCCGACTACAAGACGTTGGACCTGTAATGTATGAACGACATGCTTCAGTTGGAGAAATCGTATAAGTTTTAACGACCGGACAAGGAGCCGAGTGGGATGCTTTCATAATATCCATTGTATTGTACAATATCATAGGGCCGGCCGGAGGCTAACAGGACGGGAGGTAGACCGCTTGGTGATGTGATGGATGACGGGTGCACTATGGTCTGATTTTATTTTCTCTTCAATCTACAGTCAGCTAGGTAGGAAAAGGCGCAAATGTTTTGGAGTTCCGAGCTATGCGTGCCTGTGAATTTCATTAGTTTTTTCGGTTTGGTTGGCAAGATGCTTGAATAAATGCCTCTGATATAACATTTCCATAGGCTAGCATCTTTCTTTATATTGTCTATCTATAACTAGGTTCTTAGAAGCCAAGAGGTACTTACATTTTCCGCGGTAGGATGTAAGGGAGACGGACAAGCAGTCAGGTTCCTTATCTTCCGAGACTATCTCCAATGAAATGGCATGGCTGCATACTGCCTATCTTAAAGACAATCTATAGGTATTCAAAAGTATACATCCTAATCGAATACGCGAAGCACTCATGATCCATTACCTCCCACCCAACCACACAGCTACGCCCATCCCCATATATCCAACAACATACATAGGACAAACTTCCCAAACCCACCCACAGTAGATAGATAATGACCTGACACCTCGGATATGATAGATAGTATCTCGACCGATGTTGATCACATCCACCAACCAAGGCATATTTGCTCCACCCGCGCCGGGGTATGACGCAGCGCAGCGCAGTGCTTGATTTAAATGTAGACGCGTCTGCGCGTGCGTTGTTATTCCACAACAACTCAAAACAACCTGCATTACAATCAATCCTCGTTTCTGAGTTTACTACGTTATAGCTTTGATAGTATTTGGGGTTGGAGAAAGGGTATTCTTTGTTTAAGTATCCTACCCGAACAGCAAGCTACAATGCCTCCTCGGAAGAGAAAGTCCATTGAGGTGGACCCTGAAATAGCTACTGCTGGGTCTGATAGGGAGGATCATATTGCGGCAACTGCTGCAGTACCAGTGGTGGCACAGTCTTCATCTACGAAGAAAACTTGTGATGAGATTCGAAGGAAATACGCGAGTTCGTTGCCTCTGAAGAGATGAGCACCGCAGCGTTTCAACGCGCTATTGACGTGTCGTCGCGGTCGTATTCGGAGTTTTTGAATCAAGAGGGTACAGATAAGGGGGCTAGGTCGGCTACGTATAGAAATGCGGTCAAGTTCTTCCAAGCTCGGAGGGGAGGGGTGGTGCCCTTCCAGTTGGCTGAGGCGCAGACTGCTGCAAACCAGGGAGTACATTCAGCAGAAGCACCGGTAGGAGAACCAGCACCGGAACCAGCACCGGCACCAGCACCGGCATCAATGGTGACAACAGCAGCACCACCACCAGCCAAAAAAGCAAAGAAAAGTCCGGTACCAGCCGGGTTTGATCTATCAGCAATCCACCTAGACGGGGATGAGGATATGAAGGTACCGATCTTCGAGACATGTGATGTTGTGAGAAAGAAGATGAAGGCGCATCTTCGCAAGCCCGGGGTTACCCAGGCTGGCTTCTTGCGAGATATCGCCAAGGCGGCATTCCCCCAGACCGTCAAGAGGTTGAATTCTAAGTCGATGGCGGATTTCTTATCGTACAAAGGGCCTAACACCGGGAGTTCCGGGGTCATCTTTTATGCGGCCTATGTGTTCTTTGAGAAGTTGAGGGTGAGGGACGGCAAGCCGAAGAATGACTTTCGACTGGAGATGGAGAAGATCTGGCCCAAGGGCTTTGAGCGCGATAATCCGGCTAATGGGAGGCTTTGGTGTGGTCCGCACGAGAGACCTTGGATTAACAAGTATGGGCAGCTGCAGTTCCGGTAATCGCCGCCGGAGTGCTTGAAAATGTATTATCTTGCTATTGTACTAGCCTGACTGTTGAGGCTCATTCTGAGGTTCATCTTCTTTGATCTTTCTCCCCTGGGCATCGACGCCATCAAAGACTTGCCACGCATTTTTCTCGTCCATAGAGATGGCCACCCGAGGGCCCGTGTGAATCACATCCCAGGTGAATGTAGGCTTTTTGTGTGTGGAATCCCACTTTACGCGAGGGACGAGACAAGACACGCGCTTCCAGAGCCTCTGCATGAATCGTCGTGTGATGATATGAGGTCGTCCGTCCACATATTCTTCGAAAGTATCTTCCTTTGATGGACCCTTTATCAGAAACGAAGCAACATTGATGTCGGACTCGACGTGGGGTGAGACGGTTTCAATTGCTTTTCTTCGCTTTGGCGGCGTCCACGGGATGGCCCCGGATATTAGGCCTTCTAACACATCGAGCTCTGCGTCAGGCAGTGGCGGAAACATATTTGCTCGCGCCTTGACATACCATGCCGTCCTGATATTCTTTCGACGAGATGGAGCGAGTGGTTTCCCCCAGATATTCTCGCTGGGAATATCTGGCTCAGTCTCCTTGACGTGATAACCGGCATTTAGTAGGGTAATCATCGCGTTATGCCTTTGAGCCTTCAGCAAATCAACCATGAGCGAGGGAGGCTTCCACCCATCCTCAAACTGTTTCACAACAGGTTGCACGTTCGCCGAATCCAGTGCGTCTACTGCGTCTGATGGCGTGATGAACGTATCGATCAGATCTTGCCTCCGTTTCCCTCTGCGACCATATGCGAGTTGCAAAACCTTTTCCAGCGGTTTGCTATACCCGTCATTGGCTCGTCGGAGCAAAGACAGTTGTTGTAGGGCCGATTTCCGCAGAACAATCTGTCGAAGTAGGTCCGGCTGCTTTTTGGCATACCGTCGGTATCGTTCGAGGGTGTGGGCATGTAGATTGACTCTGGCGACGGGGTCAGGGAGGTAGGAGCACTCGCGGAGTAAGGCACGGAGGAGATGTCGCCATGTTTCGACAGGGATATTGGTATTCGACATGGTGTTTGGCAGCACTGGGACCAACTTGAGCGTGGCCAGTTCTTTTCCTGCTCGGAATAAGGACGGAGGAACAGAAACAATTAAGGCAGGCGGTGAGGCAGACGTCCCAAACGGGCAATACATGTGTTTAAAGGCAGCAAACGCGAAAACGGCTAGCCGCGAACGCGACCGGACGAATAATGAAGCCCCGCGACTTCATCTTCTCCCTCATCGTGTTCTTGCGCCCCCCATTCTTGTTATGCAAGGCTACAGTACGGAGTATATTGTACAAATCACCTGGCAATTTCAATCGGCGTGGCTGTAAATCTCCCGGCCTGTTTCATTGATCCTGTCTCATCCCTTCGCGGTCGGTGCGCTAGCCACGCGCCTCTCTTTCGCGCGACTTTCCGACGCCTGGCCTGGTCAGGAAGACCGGAGCAGTAGATCCTAGGATAGGTGCAGTTCCCCACATGCGTCCATTTTCTCCTTCTGCCAGGATGCTTTTGGCTTGCTGAAATGCCCTTGTTATTGGCTTGCGTGGCTGCAATCCGGACTTATTAACTTTTTCCTTTTCGACAGAGCAGCCAGCCTCGAGTCGGTGTCTGGGTCGGGCACCCTAACACTATATTCATCCGTTCCCCAATGGCTTCCAATAATCACCACCCAGCCCGCCCGGGCCTCCCCATCTCCTACTCCCAGAGTAGCATGAGCTCGGCCAATGGCATGGCCTTTTCGCAATCGCAGATGAGCTCCTTCAACGCTTCCCAGTCCGTAGCCTCCACCCCTCGAGCTACACCTCCTCCGAAAGGATCGCAACAGTCCACCATGTCCTTTGGCTACTCAAATGGTATGCCGCACGGCCCTCGACCAGGGTTCGCAGGGTTTGAAGACATGAATGGCTATGGCACAATGATGTATCATGAAGAATTCAAACCCCAGATTTACAGGGTCAGTGTTTACCACATTTACGCCGAGCTTTACTGACTCGCTCGACTGTCGTACAGGCCGTTTACTCCAACGTCTCAGTTTATGAAATGGAAGTGAATGGAGTCGCCGTCATGAAACGCCGCTCCGATTCCTGGCTCAATGCCACGCAGATTCTCAAAGTTGCCGGTGTGGTCAAGGCAAGGAGGACAAAAACGCTGGAAAAAGAGATTGCGGCTGGTGAGCACGAAAAGGTCCAAGGAGGATATGGTAAATATCAGGGGACCTGGGTGAACTATCAGAGGGGCGTAGACCTCTGCCGTGAATACCACGTTGAAGAACTGCTGCGACCCCTTCTGGAATACGACATGGGCCCCAACGGTACCACTGGCTCGGCGCAGGACTCCCTGGATACACCGACGAAGGAACAAGCGATGGCAGCGCAGAGGAAAAGGCTCTACAGCGGGATGGATAACCGCGGCATGGCCCAGCCGCAGCAAGGCACGTTCTTCCAGAACATCTCTCGCACTGCCGCAACCGCCGTCAATGCCATGAGCAAAGCTCGTTTCGATTCGCCCGCGGCCCGAGGCATTGACCAAAGGCGATCCAGCGTCATCCGGAAGCCTTCGCATCAGATGAGCAGCCAAGAGACCCACATTCCTTACAATAGTCAACAAAGCATGTATAGTGTGGCGTCTGATAGCGGCTTCGGAAGTAACTTCCAGAACAATGGCCGCTATCCAATCCATGATGGTGCCAGCTTCGACCACGAGGAGCCAGTCGAACCTCCTCGTAAGCGCATCCGGTCCTCGTCCCACCATACGCAATCGTTCGGGCTTCCCTACGAGCATTCGACCCTGTCCGTACATGAGCCCACACCCACAGAGCCAAACGATTCCTTCTATCAGGATATGGATGTCTCAACTTCGATCGTGGATGGCAGCAAGCGCGGGTTTGAGCCATTGCCTCCCGCCACCACTCCAGAGAGATTCCAGAAAATGAAACTCATAATGACATTGTTCCTTGATAAAAAGACCCGGGATTTCTCAACCCACCCAGCGTTGATGCAATTAAGTGGAGACGACCTGGAGATTCCCTTGGACGAATATCGGAATAATGCTTTGCACTGGGCGGCGATGCTCGCTCGTATGCCCCTTGTCTATGCCCTGGTCGAGAAGGGGGTCAGCATCTTCCGCTTAAACGGCGCAGGCGAGACAGCTCTGCAAAAGTCCGTAGGAACAAGAAATAACCTTGATTACAGGAGCTTCCCGCGGTTGCTACAGGTGCTGGCTCCGACTATTGATATGGTCGATTACAGTGGGCGAACAATCCTCCATCATATCGCCGTAATGGCCGCTACTGGGGGTGGGGGGCATGTTTCGGCTAAACACTATCTGGAAGCCTTGTTAGAATTCATCGTTCGCCACGGAGGAACGTCGATGAGCCAGCAAACTCCCAACGGTGCTACAGAGAATGGACTGCCACAGACTGGGGAAGTAATAACGCTCGGCCGGTTCATCTCGGACATCGTCAATCTTCGGGATGATCAGGGAGATACAGCCCTCAATTTGGCGGGACGCGCACGCTCTGTTCTTGTGCCACAACTTCTAGAGGTTGGGGCAGATCCTCACATACCGAATCACACGGGTCTTCGGCCAGCCGATTACGGGGTTGGGGTGGATATGGTTGACGGGAACTCTCAGTCGCAGCAAGCTGGAAATGGCAGTGACTCGTTCATGGACCAGCTGGCGAAGACGAAGAAAGAGATCCTAGATTGTAAGTGTCCTTGCTGATCTGTCCATCACTTACTAACTGCCATAGCAACCTTGGCTCAAATTACATCGATGGTACAAGAGACACTGGGTGGTCTGGACCGAGACTTGGCTTCTACCCTGGCGAAGAAGCAAGAGAAATTTGACCACTGGCACTCGAAAATTCGTGAATCGGCCAAAGCACGGCAGATTGAGCAGAAGCAGCTTGACGAGCTCAAATGCAAAGCTTCTGATCGTGTGGAACTGAGCCGACGGTACAAGAACCTGGAGAAGTCGTCCGAGGATCTCCTGGTGATCCTGAAAACAATACAGGGAGATTCATTGGATCTGTCGAAGAATTACGCAATCGGCGATGCCGACAAAGAAAACGGGATTGACATTGCTGGGTTTGAAGCCGTCTTCCCCGAGACCTTTGACCCTGCGTCTGGCTTTTCTGAGCAACAAATGGCCTTCCTTAGCTCACTTCCTGCCCCTGAGAGCCTGCAACAACGGATGGGGTGTTACCAAAAGTTCAACGAGGATATCTTGAATGAAGTGGAGCGGCTCAAGTCCAAAAACGTGGTTCTGGGCCAGAACTACCGACGCATGGTCATGGCCTGTACGGGGTGGACCGCCGAACAGGTGGACGAGGCTGCCGAGGGGCTGACGCAATGCGTCAAAGAACTCAATGAACACCCGGTCCCGGAAGATGAAGCGATTGAGATTCTGATGAAGGACCGCGGTCAGGACTGGTGATTCTCGTACGAAATGTGAAACGTCATGGTACATATGCCTGGATCGAATCCGTGGATTCGCCGAGGCTTTGAAGCGATACAGCGATTCTTGTTTATTGTTGCTACCGGTTGGCCCTTGCACATCAAGGGAGCATTGTTTATATGACAGGGCTGCGGTGTTGAGCATGGTTGTTTGGATGCATTGATGTCTGTACTTGCAGATACCCCAGGGCACATATAATTGATTTTGAACGGCTAATAGGATGATGTGGTCTATACCCGGTCAGATACTAGCTGTACAGTTGATCAGAATTCCTGGATTGTTTATCTGTATACCATTATACCATGTGGTACTGTACTGCGAAACCGAGCTCTAGCAATCTTATCATATAGTGCGTTTCTGAAGAAGCAAGTGCGTGGCCATAGTACCCTTGATGCCTGTATGGATACGAAGTACTAAGGTTATTATAATGCCACGGCCGCCAACCAAGTCACCGCCCGGCGATGGCTTATCGATAACCCGGCAGAAAAAAGTGCGAAAAAGGCAGAAAGCGGGATGGCGGGGTCGGCCGTGTTCGCCGTCATTTCATTCCTTCATCAATCTGCCCAGACAGCTCTTCTTTGCGTCAGGCTTGTGTGGTAGTATCTACTTACCTGAGCGCACAGAGCATGTTTTACTGAGACAATCGCTCACTCAATCCGTTCAGAGCTGGCCGACGCGGCTCTCTTTCCATCTTATTAATTGAATCAAATAGAAGCCCGTCGAAGCTCCCATTGATCTCCCCAGAGGACGCAGCACCTCCTCTTCTGATATCTTTCGTAAGGAACACTCTTTTGTGCAACCAAAATGGACGCCTCCACTCCTTACCCTGCGTCTCTGAACACCCTGTTCGACGAGACATCCTCGCTACGGAACCAGTATGACCCCATCCGGCTGACAGATGCGGACATCACCCCCCTCCTGCAGCTACCCTCTGCGAAAGCGGTCTTTGGGCATGATTTGGCGGATGAAAGTGCTCTTGGTCGTGTCTCTGGCGGTGACATTTCCTATACTACCTTCCTGTCCGAAAAGGCAAAGGCAGTCTCTCAAACACCCGTGGATGGCTTGACCTCCGAACAACAACGCTCTCAATTGCTCTACATTGGTTTGGCCGCCCTGTTCGCCTTCTTGCAGTCGAACGTCACCGGTCCTCCTCTGGAATTCAGCCCTGCAGATGTCATCATTCCCGCTGCTTTGCGGCCGGACGCGGCGACCCTCCGTGCCGTTCGTGCTCGTGTCATCCGTGATCTCTCGGTGGATGGTGAAGCGGCCTACAAGCTGACTCCGAATGTGGAACTGTTTGCTGTGGCAAAGGCCCTCCTGGTTGACGCTGACGTCTTGACCAATGGCCCAGTGGTGGCTAGGACCGCAAAGGTCCGTGTCAACTTCCTCCACCAGAAGATGCTGTCGGAAGTCACTAGTACATTGCAGGATGTGATCTATAACGACCTGCAAGAACTCGAGAAGCTTATCATGAGCGAGAAGTGCACTGCGCAGGAGAAGGGAAGGTTTCTTCTTGAACGTGCCACAATCCATACTCACCACAGCTTCGATGCGAAAGCTAGAAAGGACCTCGAGCAGGCAGCTGTCGTGCGGAATTTCGAGTTCGCTTTGACTGGTAAGCTGGGAAAAAGGACCAAGTTCCAGGACCGAGATATCAGTCAGCTTGTCATCCTAGCCAAGAGTGCCGATGAGACATCGGAGGCAACGGGTGCCACTGCGGATCCGGAAAACGACAAGCCCTCCGGCCCGAAGAATCTTGACCTCAATGATGATACTCTTCTCGAGTCGATTTCCTTCACTAAGACAGACGGACAGGAGTCCCAAGGAAAGCCAGTGACTGTCCAGGATGAGTCGAACCTCTCCCCAACCCTGGCCTCTCTTGATCCCGGCAACCAGCCTAAACTTGACCCGGTCGACTCTGCCATTCTCCTTGCTCTGGCATCCGCAATCACAAACACCGCCCCCGAGAACGGCCTCACCCGGGAGGAAACCCAGCCGTACGCGACCCGCGTCCTCGAGGGTGGCAGCTCGAACTGGCAGATCTACACTCAGGCCCTGTTGGTGCGTAGTCGCATTGAGGGCTACAAAGCTAGAACGGTCGAGAGAGCCGTCCTGCAGATGCAAGCTCTCGTTGACCAGGTCATCGCCGACACCGCCACCTCTGATACCCAGGCTGGCACATCCGTCGAAGAGCCCACTACTTTCCTTCCGAGACCCGAGAAATCGGAATCCGCATCAGCGGCCGAGCGTCTGGAGTACATCTGGATACTGAGCTTCTCTACTAGGTGGAGCCTCGAGGCGGAGCTCGCAACTCGCTGGGTCAACCTCGGAGGTCTGCGGACTGCCCTGGACATCTACGAGCGTCTGCAGATGTGGGCCGAGGCTGCTCTCTGCTACGCCGCCACCGAACGCGAGGACAAGGCCAAGTCCCTCGTCCGCAGACAGCTCTACCAACCCACCGGCATGGACCCCGACGATGAGAATGAGAAATTCGACGGACCCGAACTCTCTCCCCTCCCTGCTGATGCCCCCCGCCTGTTCTGCATCATGGGTGATATCGACACCGACCCGGCGATGTATGAGCGTGCCTGGGAAGTCTCGAACAATAGATACGCTCGCGCCCAGCGCTCTCTTGCTCGTCACTACCTCACTTTGAAGCCCCCGGCTCTGGATAAGGCCGAGGATGCCTACCGCAAGAGTCTGCACATCAATCGCCTCAACCACGGCGCATGGTTCGCCCTCGGATGCGTCCAGCTCGAACTCCAAAAGTGGGATGAGGCCATCGACTCTTTCACTCGCACCGTGCAGTTGGAGGACAACGACGCTGAAGCCTGGAGCAACCTCGCCGCCGCGATCCTGCGGTCCCCCAAGCCTGCCGAATCCGAAACCCCCATCCCCGAAGCCTCCCCCGATGAGGTCATCGAGGACGGCGAGCAGCCCATCCCTGAAGACCCTCACAAGCGCAAGCGCGAAGCCCTCGCAGCCCTTCAGCGCGCCGCACAACTAAAACACACTGATGCCCGCATCTGGGACAATGTCCTCACCGTTGCCGCCTCGATCCCTCCCCCTTTTACTCCCTTCCGGGAAGTCATCACCGCTCAGAAACGAGTGATCGAGCTCCTCGGTTCCAAGAACGGCGAGAAATGCATCGACCTCCCCATCACCGGCATGCTTGTCGACCACCTCGTCACCGCCTACAACTACGAGGATCTCCTCATCCACATCGACGATAACCCTGCTTCCGAGCGCGTCGTCCGCAGCGGCACTATCGCCGGCCAAATTCTCTCCCTCATCGAGAACAACATCGTCCCCCTGATCACCCACTCCGCTCCCCTCTGGCTCCTCGTCTCCCGTGTCGAACAATTCCGCAACCGTCCCTCCAAGGCCTTCGAGGCCCACGAAAAAGCCTGGCGCGCTACTGTCGCCTCCTCAACCCAGGGCGCTTTCCAGATGGGCGACGAGAAGAAGTGGATGGAGATTGTCCGCGCCACGGAACGGCTAATCCGGGATGGATATGCGCGGTACGGACCGATGGATAAGGAGGGTCAGCAGACTGGCGGGGATGGAGAGGCTGTCCTCGTGGCCAAGGATTGGCGATTCAAGGCGAGAAGTGCCGTCAGAGGTATTCTCGGCAAGGGTAAGGACTTCTGGGAGGACAGTGAGGGGTGGACTCGGTTGAAGGAGGTGCAGGCTGAGGTGGGGAGTTCGTAGGATTGACCTGTGATGTATTCATGAAAGAGAAAAGTTTACTTACTAGTTGTTGATTATGAGGAATGTAAGCAGAAGCAGCATATAGATTTTATCTGGTTTTTTTCTTTGAACCATTGATAGATAGACTACTTCCCTTCAACCTTCCTCTTCAACATCCCACAAAAGCTCTCAAACAAGACAGAATCCCTCCCCTTCAACCAGCGTATAATCACTCTCACCCCCTTCTCATCAATCGGATCCTTCTTTAACCGTACCTTGAATCCTAGCGCGGCGTTTGTCTCATCTATCGCGGCTTTATCGGCCATCGCGTCCGGATTTTGCATCTTCCTGCGTGCTTGACGGGACCAGACATTCTGCATTGCGAAGCCCACTCCCGTGGTTAGGTTCTTGCGCCAGAGCCATTGAATGTGTAGGGAGGTGAGCTCGGTGTCAATTTTGGCGCTCACCTCGTCGAGGGAGTCGCTTTGTGTGGTGAAGATGTATTCCGAGGGGAAAGGGAGGAGGTGTTTGGGGATTGCGGACGTGCCGCGTGCTACAGTCTGGGAGGATGTTAGAAGGAGGATGGTTGGATGGGGCGTAAGGGAGGTGCCATACTACTGTCGGACGGAGATCAGCCCAGGACCAGGCTATGGCCCATCTCCGGGTTTTGTTTCCTTGGATGAACTCAGTTACGGCGTAGTTGTTGTTTTTGTGTTCAAGAAGTGTCTCGATGAGGACGGATACGCTGCTTAGTTTGCCGAGCATGGTGGTGTACCAGATCACGCGTTCGCGAAGGTGTAGGCTCTCCTCGATCATGCGCGTGATGAAGGCGATTTCACCGCCGGTGGTGACCATTTCAACTTCTGCGCCGGTGCAGGCCTGTTGCTGGGTTAGTGGGTTTTGAGGGGCGGTGGGCGACCTTACTGAGAATGGGGGTCGCTCTTTGGCTTCTGCGGAGGTGATCAGTTCATCACGAGTGGCGTAGAATGGAGGATTGCACATGGTAAAATCGAGTCTGTGGTGGTTAGCATTGAAGTGGAAGAGAGTTGTCGTATGTACCTGTCAACTTTGAGCTTTGCGTCCAGCGAAATCAGGTCATCTTTTGGGTCTGTTTGGATGATATCGATCCGGGAATCGAGATTGTTTATAGAAACAGTCTCTCGTGAAGTTTTGATATTGTCGTTGTCGATGTCTGCATATGTGAGTGATTGAGCATCCAGTACTCCGTATGGCTGTGACATACCTGTTGCGATGAAGCGCCAATGGGGCCGCATAGAACATCCCAGAAGGGGATAAATGCTGCAACATCCTGTCCCACTAGGTAATTTAGAGGTCGAGTTACCAGAAGGAAGTGGGTGGATTACATGTCGAGCCCGACGACTTCTCGATCAGGGTCATAGTTTTCATGATACTCGTCCCCGGTGGTGTCTATTAAGTCTTGCAGCCACAGGATGTAATTGAGCCTATCTTGTCAGGTTGGAGTAATATCAGAGGCCATTAAAGCAACTAATTACCTGTTCGGGACCTGCACGTGTTGTTAGCTGCAGGAACGGCAATTCAGGCAGCAGCCAGACATACCGGTGGACAGAGTCTATTCTCCGGAATCTCGACCTTCAGGTCAAAGTCTCGCTGCAGCAGACTCTTGGTCAATTGCCTGAGTATGGGTCAGTGGCAACTTGCGTATACCATTCAGGTTAGTTCAGACCCACCGAACAGCGTCCGGGTCGCTAAAGTCCAGCTGCCCATTGGATTTCAAGCTGGAGGATTTTAGTGACTGATGGAAACATGCAGGTTGCACTCGGCTGGACGTACTGCTTCGCAAAGTCGGGCGACTGCAAGGCAAGGGCCGTGAAGTCCACCTCATCCTTGTAGATATTGCGTGAGGCCCTCATCGTGCTACGTATTGCAAGGAACGGATCAGTGCCTTGTGCCACTGGCAGGGACGGGGAGGGGCATCTGGCCTGCGTGTGCTGGAGGACCAATGGATGCGGGTGGAGCGTACCGGAAACATCCACCGATGCGGAAGAAGCACGCTATCGCTGGGCCCTATCGATGGCTCTCAATGCACGGACGGAGTCTCGGAGAGTTGAGGAGGTAGGCTGGGATGCAGCGTTGCAGTTGTGCCAGAGAATCCCGGAAACGAGACAGCTGACCGGGATGCCCGTGCCTGAGGCGACAAGGCTTGAGGGGCAGGTGATGTCATGCCTGTGATTTGTTTGTGCTCTTTGTCGATTCCTCTCTCAGCTCTGCAGTTGTTGCTTTGGTTCCCCGCCGATCCGCCGATCTGAAACATTCCAGGCAGCATCGCAACCGACAGCTTGGTGGAGCCCGTTCTCTTTCTCGGCTCTCCCCCTCATTTTCATTTCCCTACAGGGCGGTTCCTGCAATCGTTCTGCCTCCCTCTCCTGTACCACCCCCTCCTCTGCCCTGCTGAGGCCGTCACTCCTGTTGCGCCGCAACCATGGACATGTTCAAGTCCAAGCTCGAGAACCTGGAGGAGCACCTCAAAGGTCATTCTTATCTCCACCCCTCGGGATCCCACTAACCGCAATTATCCCGACAGACACCCACATCGAGGAGAAGGCCTCCCACTTCAAGCACAAAGTCGGCAAGTTCTTCAACATTGTCAACCCCAACCACCGCCACGATGAGGCGCACGAGAAGGCCACCGATGCCAAAAGAACCACCATTTCCGAATCCCACCGTTTCAAATCATTTGCTCCCATCCGCGAGGGCAACAAGGTTAAGTGGTACGTCGATGCGCTGGACTACATGTGGGCCGTCTCAATCGCTCTGGAAGAGGCCCAGGAGACCATCTATATTGCCGACTGGTGGCTTTCCCCCGAATTGTTCCTCCGGAGACCCCCGTTCATGGCGCAGGAATGGCGGCTGGACCATATTCTCAAGCGTCGCGCTGAAGCGGGAGTGAAAATCTACGTGATTGTGTACAAAGAGGTCAGTTGGTGCGCCGGCTATACCATTGTCGTGGTCGCTGAAGGATTTGATGTAGGTTAATCAAGCATTGACTTGCAACTCGGCCCATACCAAACACGCGCTTCGCAATCTCTGTCCCGAGGGAACCCCCGGCCACGGGAACATCAGGGTCCTGCGCCATCCGGACCATAACATCTTCGAAAACGCAGCCGATATGACACTGTACTGGGTAAGGATAGTGTCCTCCATCCCTCCACAGCAGTTAATAACCATTACTAGGCGCATCACGAGAAGTTCATTGTCATTGACTACGCATTGGCTTTTATCGGAGGTATTGACCTGTGTTTCGGAAGATGGGACGCGCACCAGCATCCATTGGCCGATGTTCACCCGTCAAACCTGCGAAATGAGGTCTTCCCCGGACAGGAGTTCAACAACAACCGTATCATGGATTTCCAGAGCGTTGGTGACTGGCAGGCAAACGAACTCAGCAAGGCGGAGTACGGTCGAATGCCCTGGCACGATGTTGCTATGGGTGTGATGGGTGACTGCGTGTATGACATTGCAGAGCACTTTGTCCTCCGGTGGAACTTCATCAAGCGAGACAAGTACAAGCGGGATAAAGGCGTTGACTGGCTGATGCTTGAGGGTCGTACTGGTGACGACGAGGATCTGGTTGCGGTTCAGCGTCCGAAGTTCCCTTGCGGCGAATACCTGCAACATCCTCTCTCACCCCTTGATACGAAACCACTTGGCCAACAGGGCTTTGCACGGGCACAGATCGTGCGCAGTAGCGCCGACTGGAGTAGTGGAATCCTGACTGAGCACAGTATCCAGAATGCCTACCATGAGATTATCAGCCAGGCTCAGCATTATGTCTACATCGAGAATCAATTCTTCAGTAAGATCTTCTACCCTGGCTACTACACAGCGGCTAACCCCATCAAGTCACTGCGACTGGAGACCAGCAGGCACCGATCCTCAACACCATCGGACGTGCCATTGTTGATGCCGTTGTCAGGGCTGGGAAGGAAGGAAGAAAGTTCCGGGTGATCATTGTGATCCCAGCCATCCCTGGATTTGCGGGAGATCTCCGACAAAATGCAGCGATGGGCACCCGCGCCATCATGGACTACCAATACAAATCGATCCTGCGCGGTGAACACTCGATCTTTGGCCAGATCGCCGCCCAGGGCGTGAACCCCAGAGGTATGTTGAAGCTTTTTGTCAGTGTGAAACGCCAGCTGATGTAGCCAGACCACGTCTTCCTGTTCAACCTACGTGCATACGACCGCATCAACAAGACCCCTGCTCTGCTCAAGTTGGAGTCGGAGGCCGACGTGACTTACAACGATGTCCAGCGTGGAATTGCAGAGTCCATCATGAGTGACAGTGTCCACCCTGCCATCGGCAAAGAGGGCGACAAGCACGAAGTTGGGTATGACAACGCGCAGCAGGAGAAGGAGATTCGTCTCGCACGACTGCGCAAGTACGAGGAGCAACACGAGCGTTACAAGGAGCTCGAGGGCCTCAAGGGCAGCGACACTGTCGCCCACACCACCATGCTTAACGGTGGCAACATGTCGGACGAGCACTGGGAAGGAGACCCGGAGGCAGAGAAGGAGAACTTCGTGCAGGAGGAACTCTACGTGCATGGGAAGGTGTGCATCGTAGATGACAGAGTTGTCATCTGCGGTAGTGCCAATATCAACGATAGAGTATGCTCCCTACTCCAGAGTTCCACACAACCCACTAACCAGTCCAGTCCCAACTTGGCTACCATGACAGTGAGCTTGCCATCGTGGTTGAAGACCAGGACTTTATCGGCAGCACCATGGACGGTAGACCGTACCGGGCCTCCCGCATGGCCGCCACCCTTCGCCGCCAGCTCTGGCGCGAGCACCTCGGCCTCCTCCCCTGCCAGGACTATGACGCTTCTCAACACCCGAATGCCAAGCCTCCATACCAGTGTATGAACTCCATCCTTGAGGGTCCCGAAAACGATTTCGTTACGGATCCCATGAGCGATGAGCTCTGGGAGATGTGGACCGGCCGAGCCACCGTCAACACAGAAATGTACCGGATGCTGTTCCGCGCTGACCCAGACGACAATATTCGCACGTTCGAAGACTACGAAAACTTCTGCCCTCGCGGGAACAAGCAGGGTCATTTGTTCGACCCTTACCAACCGGTCAAGGAAGTGCGAGAGAAGTTGGATAAAATCAAGGGGCATTTGGTCTGGATGCCGTTGGATTTCTTGAAGGACGCCAACATGGCCGAGCCTGGATTGGCGGTGAATCAGATCACAGAGGTGAGATACCTACATCCCTATCTACTGCACAAGAACGTGACTAACATATCACTTCACTGACAGAGTATCTACACCTGATTTATTCCCTATCTACAAGTAAACCAGATAGGTTAATCCAACATCCCTCCCTTCAGAACCCATGGCAGAAAGGAGAATCCACCCCCCTCTTCCGAAAACCGAACCATCTAGAAAATTAGTCCCCACCCCAAAGGCCCGTGCCCATCTAAACTATCACATTCCCATCCGGGGCATCCACAACGATCCTAATGATCCCTACGGAACAGACCCAACCCACCGGGATCCAATCCAGGCAAGCCCGACAGAAATACGGAGTACAAATGCCCCATTTGCATGTGCGGAGCACAGAAACTTCCACGCAAGGGGCCGCGCGCTGGCGCATCTTAAGTCCCCTCTCTACCTACTAGGTAGGTAGATAGTTCCAGGTTCCTACCTACCTACCAACCTAGTACCTACATAGTACATAGTACATCATACAGCAAAGTACCCACTATGGATCCTACCTAAGGTAGTGCCATCTAGCCTACTCCGTTACCTAGGTCTAGACTCAATCTCCGAACCTCGAACTCTAATTGCAAGGGATGATTTTTCCGGTGGGGTTGGACAACTGTCCGCCTCGGACACTGACTCGGACTCAGACATGGGAACAACCTGGTTCTCTCGTAGGTGGCCTCACTTACCCTACCTAGTACTAGGTAGGGTAGAGGAGAGTAGGGTGGGTAGCACTAGCATGTTTCTGATGCGGCGGGCCCGATCGGTAGTCTGGTTTTATTATTCCTTTTGGGAAGGGGGGAGGGGAGGGATTGATTTTTTTTTTTTTAATTGGAGAGAGGGGACTTGAGGGGAGGGTGGGAGGGGATCCACAATGGCATTATTGTCATTGGTATTGAGTATTTGGTTTTGGGAGTGGGGTGACGTTGCTACTTACTGGTAGGTACTTTTTCAAGTCTTGGGGTTTATGGGTTATGGCATGGTTTGAGTATCAGAAGAAGGCGTGTATAGTCTACGCTTTTCTTTTGTCATTGCTACTTGTCACAAAAGTAATAGGTATGCCATTAGTTGCGTCGCCGCAGTTGTATTCCTGATAAGGATCTATAGGTCATCTCTATCGCAGAACAATCCAGAAACAAAAAGGTTGAATCAAGACAAGGGATGCAACGCAAGGCAAAAAGCATTGTCTGAAATGGGGTCACCAGCAGACCGTTGTTTCTGAGCCTTAACATCGGGGCGATGCTTTTTCGGGCGAAAGCAGATGATGATGATGGACATAGGAAATTCTGGCCGTCACTCTGCATCAGAAGAACTTTTGTTGAGAAGACAACAAGGGCAAAAGATGAAAGGGAATTGAAGAAAGGGTGGTATTAGTGGCGGCCAATTAAAAACGCTGCTTGCACCCTGCTGGCGGTTACGAGTCGAGGACTCCACGTATCAAGTCGCATCAGCTAGCCACCACAGCCTTGTTGATCGATTGAGATCTGGCCGGAGGGGAAGATATCCGATTGGGCCGTACGGCAGCCGGAGGCACAACTCCCGTCGACTTTACTTCGATCAAGGACGCCAGCGGAAAGGGCACAAGGCGCCGTATGTCGTGAAATGGTGCGAGAAAAACATTATCGAATGGGCCGTGAAAAGAAGAGAGGAGAAACCGAGGAAGCTAAATCGCGCACAGAGAGAGAGAGGCTGATGGGCTGTCTGCATGTATTGCGCGAGGGGTACTGCAGAAGCATGTCGAAGTTCCAGGAAATGTACGAATCAAACTAAAAAGCAGAGGTCAACGTGAAGTTCCACAAGCGGTACACAGCATTTCACAAACACCAGGAGTCAGGCCACATGAGTACTTACCGAGTTGAAGGCACGTAGCATTTGTGACGTGATCCCCTTAGCCTTTGGCGGTGTGGCAAGAGTTGCAGCGACAGTGGTTACAGATCTTGCAGCGCCAGATGGCGACAAACGGACCGGAGTTGCAGTCAGAGCATCGCCAGGTAAGGATATTCCCGTTTGTTGCCTGTACAATGACGAAAACGTGACCCGAGCATTGGTTGGCCATTTTGATGCTATGTGCAGCCTGTTAGCCTCGTCGCTTCTGCTGTCAGGTCTCATTCACTTACTACTTCCTGCGAGATATCGAGTAAACTAGGCAAGGCAGTACCACCAGGTGGATTTAGAATGCCAGCACAGGAGAATGGAGGAGAACTCTGAAGCCGTTCAATGGCTACGCAAGATAGCAGTGGACTGGTTGCTCGAGTGTAGGCTCGCACCGGATAGAGTAAGATGGACTGGGAATGCGACGGAGTGATATGATGGTCAAGGAAGAGGAGAATGGACGGGGAGGAGGAAGAGAGATTGTTGATGATGGATGAAAGACAAGGAACAAGTGGGATGCGTCGCCATAGCTTTATATAGAGAACGAGCTTTGAAAACGGACCAGCGCATGAGACATCTCCTTTTGGTGATGCGATGGGTGCGTTGCTTGGGTTGACCGTTGTCCAGAGAAGATCCCAACAGCTGTGAGAGGTCCAGGCTAGAAGCAACTTTGCAGAATGGAACTGCTCTTTCCGTCGGCTGATGCACGTACCCGATTACTGTCGACGGGTCATTAATTGGGTGGAGAAAGCGACAGAGAATAGAATGATGGATAACAATCGACAGGGAAGACGTTGTGGTGAAGAAAGGCGAAGATCCGGCGAGAGGGGAATGGGATGGACCAAAAGAGAAGGATGGGGGGAGGTAAGAACGAGGAACAAGTGAGGAGAGCCGAGAAAATCGTCAGAAAGGCATTAAGTAGTGTTTGCGTGAAGACGTCTCTACTGGGGAGCACCCATGGATGAGTCCCGGCACCCAAAAAGGCAAAAGAAAGCACACGACCACCTACATGATTCGCGCTCTCATAGCAAATCCCATATCCTGGCCAACCGCAAATCTGGGACGGACAGGCGCGACACCAGATGGGCCAGGAACCCAGTAGTAGGAGATGGAAGTGATATATCGCCGTCGGTGGACCCAACCAAGTGGGTGCGGAAATGCAGGCGACAGCCGCTTTTCCCTTTTCTTTTTCTGCTTCGTTCCCCCTTTGCTTTTCTCCTTCGCGCTCGACCTTTAAGCTTTTGCCCCTAAAATTAGGATTTCCCCAGGGAGGAGCTGAGTGTCGACCCGGGAATGCCTGGATCTGGGCCCGATCTATGCGGTTCCGTTTGGGGCCTGAGCTGGATCCAGCCCTGTGGTGCGGTGGTGCTCTGGCGTGCAGATCAGATCCGACGCTCTCTATCAGTATCCGGATGAGCATAATCAGGCCCTCGAAGGATTGTGTCTTCATCATGACAAATCTCCTATCCCCGATCTGCTTTGTAGACAGTTCCCGCCAGACTGGATAAAAGATGGGGCAGGCTCGAGCCAGAAAAGGGGAAATGATAGACGATTCCCGATCATCTTGCTTGAATCAGTAGCTCATTTCGTCATTCAGGATTGTCAGGAACGTCATGTTCGGCCGATTTGGGAAAACCCGATCGTCTTAGTGTGCTTCGAGAAGACCCCATCTCCGGCCTATCTGATCAGGATGCCCCATCTCGTGGATGCCTGCTAATTTGTTTGATCTCGTACGTAGCCATCACCGAGCTGCTCCGACAAATCTTAATGGGGTGCCTCTCCTGTCATTCCGACTCCTCTCACGGCCCACGACAGGACGACCAGACATCGGCGTCCCGGTACAACCGATCCACCATCGCCAGCAGGGATTCCCCGACCGGACAAACAACAACAAATAGACACACCTTTCGGACTTGGATGAAGTGAGCCCAGGATCTGCATCCCGTCGTCCTTTCATTCAATCCCTCGTACCTGATATCCCGGCACCCACCTTCCCATATGCACACCCTTGACTCTACCTGCATCCCTCAAGGTACGATGCAGAGGAACGTTCCGGGCGTTGGGGGTAAAGAAGTCCCGGTCAAACTGAGGGTCTCTCCAGTCTCCTCAACCCTCTTTTTCTCTTTGCTGATCCTGGGCCGATTGCTCCGGGCATTTGCAGAAGACCCGCGAGCCCGCCAATCAGGTTCATTTCTGGGTGGCTGACTGGTGAGAGATGTCCAGTATCCAGCTCCACACGCTCCAAGGTTTATTTTATTTTCTTCCTTTATTTTTTTATATTTTTTTTGGTCACCCACTGGCCTTCGGAGTGGCACAGGATGCCAGGAATAGGAAGCCGGGATTGAAAGTCTGTCCGGTGTGACAGAAACGGGCCTGCCAGTCCTGCAAGCACGTACTTTTGTCCGCTGCGGCTGGTCCCCTGTCAAACCATCGCCGCTGGCTAATTTCCTCATCCTCAGGCGAGGCCCGGAAGATAGCTGACCTGCGGAGAATCTTCCGCTCCCCCAAATTAGGTGGACGCGTCGATCCATCCAAATGAGTCGCTGAGGGCCAGGGGTTTGCTCCACCGAGAGATGCTAATTGCTTAGGCACTGCTTCTAGTCTTAGAGCCGGGGCCTACTAAGGAGTAGATCCAAATCGACCCCGGCAAATCACAGGCCCTCATAGCCCCTGGTTGACGTCTCTGGGACGCTCGCATCCAGATGACTAGAGGCCCGACTGTCAGTGGACTAAATGGGCACGCGGTGCGTCAAGTGCTCCGAGCTTCTCCTCTCTTGCTCTTATCCAAGCATGACACACTGTCTTGCAACCCGGCCCAGCGCTTAGACCAATTCTCACGCACATGGCAGGCAGTTTTCTGTCGTGAGATGGTGGGTGTTACATAACCGTCTTATGGCATCAGCCTGAGACAGGAGCAGTGGCCTGCCTGCTGATAACCAGTGTCTGAGAAACGTCAAAGAGGCCACCTGAAGGGCGCGGCGGATGTAAAACACCCGAGTCGCCCAGCTGGTGCTCCACGGTTCATGGTTATCCCTGTCTGGGTGACTGGGCCCCCAACGAGCAGCGAAGCCTATAGGGTGGTATATCGCCGGATGGACAGTCTAGTGTCCAGTCTCACTGCTCTAGAGGGGGCAGCATCCGCTTTTCCCCTCAATTAGTCAATGGCGGATGGGACTTGGTCGAAACTCGAACATTTGGCTGCATGCTTCCCTGATCTACCGGGAGTGGCTCCCGGACGTATTTCTGGCCCGGTGCGCTTCGTCCTTACTAGCGTTGCCCCTAAGACACTCCGTCTCCCTCCGTCTCCCATGGCGCTGGGGTCTGGTGACGCAAGGTACTTTTGGCTTCTCGATACGTCTTTTTGTTTCCCATTATCAAGGCCGTACCGGATAAACCAGTGCCGGTGCTCTGCCGGCCCCCACAGGCGTCCATGTTTCCACGAAGCCCATTTGTTCGGTGGCATGTAAAATGCGCAGTCTTTTTGGTGGCGTCTGTAAACGAGCTGTTTGGGGTTGATGGTCGACCGGGCCAGAACAACGGCATTCTTTCCCATGATTATGATATCACGTACAAAGTAGAATCGGTCAAATCAAATGGAGCTTGCATGCCGGGGCTATCCCAGTGCTTCCGGAGGCTGCCATCAGCATCGGATGCTGTCCATCATGATCTCGGCTAACGGAAGGTACTGGCGTCAGGTGCGTGAGGGAGTGAATCTCTGTCTTCCACAAATGGATTCAAATTGTGCGCTCAACACTCGGCCTCCTGCACACCGCTATTGTCGTTATTCAAACCTAGACACACAGTACGCAGGACCCAATCACTTGCTGATGCCGGGGAGTTGTCCGGCAGTTCCGCTGTACGACCCTGCTATAGCAATGAATGGAGGCAATGCAAGTTGTCTTCCAGCTGACTCCCGTCAGGCCAAGCAGAACGTAGGCTAGATCATTTTCGCCCCCAAGTTGTCAGAATGGATGCTATCAGTTCCATTTATATCAGACATTTCAAAAGAATGAAAGTAAACACAGATACAGCATCGGTAGATGCAACCAAAATCGTGATATTCAAAAAGCTAACTATGATACTACAATGAAAGATATACTGTGATGTCCGAGATGTTCTCTTGCATCAGTTCCACCGGCCAAGGCCGCAGGAAACTCGCCAAAGGACGTGATTCCTAGAAAGTGATGCCTTCATTCCTCGGCCAATTCTGCACAGTACCACTACCGCTCCACGCCGAATGGCATACAGAGATAGTGGACCGAACAAGACTGGACAATTGATCTCCCAACGCTCCGTTAAGAGCATCTTGTGGATTAGGTCGGGAGAAAAATCTCCTTCCCAACAAGATGCTCCTGCAGTACCCAGAGTGGACTGCATCGCTGGTGTAAAGTTGTGACGTGTTTCCTCAACTCCCGTGCTGTTGCAAACCGACCGGTCTGAGCGCACCTACGCATGAAGCAGAAAACACAAGGGAAATGGCAGCCTTGATCCGACGTGGTAATGGGACTTGGGCCCCGTCCTAATCAATTCGGGACAGTAGAGCTAGTCTTCATAATCGCAGAGTTTAGCTGGCTAGACTCTGGAGTCGTTGCTTGGTCACACCACATGGCTGACTTTTAGCATCAGTCAAAAGTTAGGGGTGATAAAAGAGGTATCCGGACGTTATCATCACATAAGATGACGCTTGTGCGTATGAATCGAAGCAAAGGAAGTCGCCATGCGCTGTACGAAATGAGGAAGAAGTCATCAAATTTACTCGTCACTGTCTTTAGTCATCATCTTACCGATCACCCGGCTTGTTACGCTGCTGCACAGGTGAAAAAAGGTTGAGAGAAGGGATGAAGCGGCAAGGTGTAGAGGCCAGTTGACACCCCCGAATCAGTCAGTAAGGTGGAACAATGCCGAGACACTTTGAAACATTAGTGATGATGCCCGATGGCCGAATTTCAAAGGGGACTAACCTTTCACCGTAATGGTGGCGTCTGATGCTTTCCGCTAGAAGACTTGAAATGTCTATGACAATCAACTTCTTCGACCTCTTCACCACCTGTGGTGGAACAGGGAAACTATTCGTGACGACGATGTGGTCGATCGCCTCGCATGCCTCCATCTGTTCGAGAGTCTCCTCCGTGAAAAGGCCGTGGGTAGCAATGCAGTATACCTTCTTGGCGCCGCCTTTCTTCACTACAGTTTCCGCTGCAGCTGTCCACGATTTACTCTTGTCAATCATGTCGTCAACAAGGAACACGGTTCTGCCACGAACGTCTCCGACCAACGTGATGGTCTTCTCTTGCTCAGTGTGTTTTCCGACGCTGCCCTCTTCATCGGAAGATTCAGCCGCATCGAACGAGCCACCTAAAGCATGGTCCCCAGGAAGGGAAGATGTATTGGAGATGAAAGAGTTCACCATGGAATCTGGGACCGTCTCCGAATCATCACGACTGTGGATCTGCCCCGGGGTCGTTTCGCCCGATGCGGGTTGTGAAGTCGGGCCAGTCGATGGGTAGTCATCGTCCACGAGGTGACCTTGTACGAGCCGCCCGGTGATGACTTCCCGCACCCGCACATCAGTATACTCATGTGCGGCTTCCAGCTCCGAAGGACGACGAGCACCGGTTGGTGTCTCAGGTCGCAAGTAGTTCGCCGCGACGAGACTCTCCATATTGGCGTTCGGTTCCCCCCTTGTATCCCCGGGTTGAGCACTCTCATTATTTGCGCTCTGAAGGTGTAGTACAAAGGGGTCCTGGTCCTTGTCCGTGGCGGACGGAGTAGCTTCTTCTTCGATAGAATCAAAGAAGACAGTACTGTCCGTCATGGCCATAGGGATCTTCGGACGTCTCCTGTCAGTGGTGACGATGCCGAAGTTGAGTTTCAGTGTGTCGGCCAGTGAGGTGACACGCTTGGTGCCACCTGCATTTTTGCTGACAACAACAGCTTCCCGCCATCCCGGCACGTTCATACGGATCCAACGAGCAATGAAGGGCTCGGCGAACAGGTTATCCACGGGCTTGCCGAAGAATCCCTGCATTTGGGAGGCCTAGCGATCATGCTGATGAGAACTCCATCCATGCCACGCAACACGAAGCAGCACAATAGACAGATCGCCTTGTGACTCACATGCAGGTCCAAAGTTATCACATGGTCCACCCCAGCAATCGAGAGGAGATTGGCCAACATGCGGGCCGTGATGGCACCACGGTGACTCTTCTTTTTGGACTGGCGGGAGTATGGGAAGTACCTCGTTGGTGTCAGCATCAAACGTGCAGTGATGGAGTCAAGTATAACCATACGGCATGACCGCTGGAAGCGAGAGGAGTACAGGTCAGCCAGCGGAGTCGGATTGGCAGGGGGGAAGATGTCTCTGCACATACCTGTGATTGATTTTGCCGAGCCACCCTTGCAGGCAGAGATCATGATCAGAAGCTCCATGACACTGTCATTGATCTTTCCACTGCCGCTCTGAACAATGTAGACATCTTGGTTGCGCACGGAGACGCCAATGTTTACACTGGTCTCGCCATTGCTGAACTTCCCAAGGTCGGCATGAGCCGGTTGGGTTCCCAGACGTTCACAGATGGTCTCAGCCAGGAGGGGGTGGGATGTCCCCGAGAAAATCTGTACTCCCCGCATTTTAAGACTGTGATGATCTAAAAGGCATGGACCAAGGGGAGGGATGAGAAGTCGAGGTGGGCAGCAAGATCATCTCAAGTGCCGAGGGAGGAAGCAAGGGGGGGAAAGAAAAGAAAGAAAAAGAAAATGGCACGGGGCTTTTTTCTTTGCGGGAAAAATTTCAAGTGGAGGTCGACAAAGGCGGCAGCCACAGCACCCTGGGTGCTTCTGGCTCTCCGTACCCGAGCTCCCCCACCAGCCGACAAGACGAAGATAAGCTCTTGCAACCCCGCGGTCAGTGAATTGGCCGGCAAACTGTCCCAAGGATGTCCCAGAAGTTCCCTCCCGTGCAAGGAGGAGGCTCCCTCATTGTCGCCTGGCAGGCAAAGGCGAAACATGTTCTGGTAGTTGGCGGTGGAGAGGTGAGTCTCCCTTACCTGGGTCATTCGCCTGACTACTAAATATATAATGTGCTAACCAACGATTTCACCTCAGGTGGCTGCAGGTCGCATCCTCCACGCCCTCAACGCCGATGCCAAAGTAACTGTGGTCTGTCCTGCATCCGGTCTCAATGATGAGGTGGCTTTTAGGGTGGCAGAAGGCCAGGTTAGTCACATTGATAGGAACTTTGAAGCAGCCGATTTGGAAGGAGCAGACATGGTGCTCTGTGCCATTGACGATCCCGACGCCTCGACGCAGGTTTGGAAGCTCTGCAAGGAGAAGCGAATTCCCGCGAACATAGCTGATGTACCCTCGGAATGTGATTTTTACTTCGGTAGCGTATATCGCGATGGGCCATTGCAAGTGATGGTCAGTACCAATGGAAACGGACCCAAACTGGCTAGTATTGTTCGGAAGAAGATAGCGAACACCCTGCCCGATAATATGGGTGCAGCCATAGACAATGTGGGTAAGCTGCGGAAGAAGCTGAGGGAAGTCGCCCCCAATGTCGAACAAGGGCCGAAACGAATGAAGTGGTACGCCAGTCTTGTTATGCTCTCTGTACAATGATCTCCCACCGCTGATCGACCATGTAGGATGTCGGGTGTTTGCGAGTCATGGAGCCTAGAGGACCTCGTCCAGATGGACGACAGGGATATGGACGGTCTTCTGGCCCATTACGCATCTGGACAGATCCCAACCCTGAGCGAAGTCCGGTCCAGCTGATGAGGCTGAGTAGAGATCTTGTAGCAAGACCTCAATGGCCATGCCCTCGGGCTTGACACATACTGAATGGGTAGAATCCGGCAACGCTCTCATAGAGATGTTATTTTGTACATACAAATATAAGTCCCATTGAAGGAGCCCCATGGGAAATAAAAGAACAAACGCAATGCTGTGCTAGGTCTACATTCAATACTCCTCCAGATCGAGAAAAGCCCTACAGTCCTGTAGGCGAGGATATCCAAAAGGCAGCGCAAAGTAAACAGAAAGAAGAAAGCAACGGTAACACACAAAATCGGACACTGGCCGTCTTGTTCAACGACCTCCGCTGTGTTTGCGGGGGTACTGGCTCGACACGGAGTTCCGATGACTAGACGGCGCCGGCAGAGATGATTGGGTGGCAGGTATGCCCAATTTGGCCTCGCCAATTCTCCGTAACAATGATTGAAGGGAGATACGAATCTCAGGGTTCAGGTCACGACCCAACAGATCAACCGCTAATGGGTAGAACGTCCCAATATGTTTGTCGAAGCCCTCGGTGGGAAAGTTGGTGTAGCCCTCGATGACGTCCACAACTACCGGACGCCAGGCCACTACGTTGCGATGCTGTGAGTCTTCATCAAGACGGACGAAGCTGCGAATTATGTCCGCACACAGCCTGTTATGGTTAGCAGCGTCCAAAGTATTCTGACAAAAGGGAGGAACACTCACGGAATCAAAGCCGCTTCCGTTTCTGCGCGGCTGCTGGTACGCTCCTCTCTCTCGTCGTGATACATGCGGAAAAGGATATGGACGTAAGTGGCGGCACTTCCACTTTCCTGCTTGAGGAGATTGGGAGGCTGCTTCATAAACCCTTGACGCCAGAGTTGCATCCGCAATTCCTTGTCCTCGTTGAACTTTTTCGCAAACTGATAACTTTTCTTCAGCAAGCCCATCAGGCGAAGAAGCTCATGGCTGGGTATCTGGGCGTAGACTTTGTCATTCGAGAACAGTTCGTGAACAGTCTCAATCATAAGCAACTGAAGTACACAGTTGGTTATGATACGATTGAAGAACCGGCGTCGTGCCACGGTTACCGCGGCCGGTTGTTGTTGGGCTTCTGCCTGAGGTCGGTAATCCTCCAATGCGGGAGTTGAGGTCGCAGGCATGTCGCCCTCCTCGTGCTCCGACGTCACACTCTGCGCCCCATTAGCCTTCTGCGGTTCGGGTACATGTTCCTGATCCGATGCCGTTTCGGAAGAATCTGGCCCAGATTCTTCATTGATTGCGGCTTCCCCGTTTGCAGCTTTTAGCGAGCTCGGTGTCTTGGAAGAGATGGAGGCAGCGGCAGTAAACAGCTCGTACGCAGTTGTCTTACTGAAAAGCTCGACGAAAGCCCCAACAACCTTTTTCCAATGTTCCAACTGAAATTTGCTAACATTCTGCAAGATCAGCTGTTGCAAGCAGTTGCTTCCAATCCGTGCAATCGTGTCATTTTCTTGACAGATGCATAGAGTGAGGAGCTCGAGAATGCGACCGAGCATGTACTCCAGTGCGTCAAAGTAGTGAGTGAACAGCGTGATCATATTCCTTAGCGCCTGAATCATGGTGGTTGACAGCCACACGGAAAGCTCTTCATGATTAGGCACCTTAGACATTTCCGACTTCGACTGTAGCACCACAAAAATAGGGTAGAGAAGCTGTCTCCACAGCACGTCCCAAAATTCTTGTGGAAATTCGCCGCCGTACCGGATTAACGTCTCGAAGAGATATGTCAGTGCTTGTGAGCGGACCTCCAGGTCATCACCGGTCATCAGCACGTCTTGGAACGCGATCAAGATCGGATACCAGAACTGTTCTTCCTTGGACTGACGGGTGAGCTGCTGGGAGAGATTTGTAGCATCTTCATGGAAGCCCTCCGGGGATGCACCGCGGTGAGACAGTGGGCACTCCGGTGTCCTGAGCATTTTCGAAACCGTGGACTTCAAGGTCTCAATTGCTTGCAACGACTTCTTCTGGAACCTTGAGTTCTTGGAGAACTCAGTGAGGCACACAACAAGATCGGGGAAGGCGCCCTGTGTAATCACAACTCCAAATCGAGTATTGTAAATCTGAGTAACATGCTCAAATGCCATATTGACGATGCCCTCATATGGCTCCCGTGCAGCAACAGTGAAGACGCCAAACATTGTTTTCCAGCCAGAACGAATGTTGTCACCACGTGCCTGTATCATTTGGATGAGACACCGGAGAATCATATCCTTGACAGTTACAGCGCTGCTATTTGCCATGACATGTTCGAAGGGCTTGAGGAAATCTTTCTGGAACTTGAAACCGGGCAACTCTTCAATTTCCATGAAACGCATAGAGAGCTGGCGAAGCGAATCAAGTGCAAAGAAGACCACCGTTGTGTTCGAATGACACCCCACCTGGTTGAAATGCTGTCCAAGGACTTCCCAAATCTTCGACCATTCTATCCTGACTCTCGTCATGTTGTAGTAGCTGATCTCGACGAGCTTTTGCAGGCTGTACGTCCGAGGGGATTCAGTTTGCCCAGAAGATTGGATTTCTTGCCAGCTGACTTCGCTCAGGGCCTGGATGAAGTCGATGATGGCCTCGTGAGAGAGGTTAGCCGTATTGGTGAAAATGCGATCCACTCCCCGAATCATTTCTGCAGACCGACTCTCCATTGCAACCTCGGTACGGAAAGCTGTCGGTCCATTGATTGAACGGGGGCGAGGTCGCCTTGAGGCTTGCAAGGACTTCCGAGATCCGTCCGGGGATGGTTGGGTCACAATGCGAGCTCGGGAGACATCAGGCAGGGAGCCTTCATCGACACCATCGCTCAGGAGTTGAAGACGGTCGAGTTGACTGACACAGGTCAGGATTTCTCTCCATGAGCCCTTGAGATGATTTCCTTCCGTAAGAGCGACATCAAGCAAGGCCTTCAAAGCTTCCACGTTCTTGGCCACCATCTCCCGGACGTTCCCCAGATTCGTAAACTTGGCCAACGCTGTGACAAACGCAACCCGAGGGGTTTCGAGTTCAAAGGCACAACTGATGCGAATCGCCAGCTTCATCCCTCCCATGCAAAGCCGGATGATTTCAAGGTATTGAGTATCCTGCATTGGAGCAGACAAGCCAGAAAGGAAAGACATCCAGGTGACATTGAACATCGACCCCACATGCTGGACAGACGTTGCCGGGATAAAGCGCGAAAGAGCTTCCTTGACAGCGGTCTTTCGCTGTGCTCGGATTAAACTTCGATACAGCTGCTCTGTTTTGTTCGCCATCTCCTCGGAGGCTTGAGTGTATTTTTCACCTTGAATATCTCGTCCCACAGTTGCGAAAACCTGTCCAGCCCTGGAGGCCAGGCCGCCAGTGGGGGTAGATGTAGGAATGCCGAGATTGGCAGCATGCTCTCTTTCAGTATCCAAAACAATTTCATTGCTTGCAATTTCCTCGTAGATGGAGCTGAGATATTCGTCAGGCAAGTCCTGGTTGTCGTTGATACCCCGGTTGTTCTTGATGAAGTCTTCCTTCGTCATACGGCGACCCTTGATCTTGGCACTGTGTTGATCTGTGTTGAGCATGATGACAGAGTACGCGAGAACGTAAGCGGTATCCGCATTTGCAAACGCATTCGGATTTTGGGTGACGTAGCGCTCTGCGAACTTGAGCATGAAGCGATCGATCTTCTGTGCCTCTCCGGGCAATCGGAAGTGCTGCAAGAATTGACGCAGAGCGTCAACAAAACGGCGCTTTGAAAACTCCATCATATCGACGAAAGCATGCATTATGGCAATATTCTCCGCATCCCCTTCGCCGAGATACTCACCAACCATGGCCTTATCCAAACGGTCATTCCGAAACAAAAACGCAGCGATGTCCTCGGGTGAGCCAGATCGTACGAAGCCCTCTTTGACGAACAGTTTAATCCCCCGTTTGGCCTTGAAGTTGAATTGTTGAATAGCGTTCGTGAAAGCAATCTTCCTTTGCTTAACCCTCTCTATTTGATTCGGATCGTCTTCTGCGACAGGTGTAGTACTGCCGTCAGTACTCTCGATCCTTGGGGAGGCAAGGTAGGTAGCGGCGGTCGTTTCCATAGAATCCCTGGGATTGTCGATTGATTTCTGCGAAGACGAATTGAGAGCAGGAGCGGCCTGATCAACCAAACGCTGCGAGGCCCAGTTGTCTAACGATTGTAGAATTTCCACCAAGCATTCGACCGCCTGATTCTTGAGTATATAATCCGGGGGAACATGTTGCAAGTTTGGCAGGTGGCCACTGGCTACATTAGCCGTGGTTAGGTAAGGCGGTAGTGTACCCCGCTGATGCCAGTCATTTCCAAGAGTCGAGACTTTGACATGATGTTCCAGATACTGTTGTTGCTGGAAAGCGGTGACTGCAACCGGTATACTGGCGTATCGCGATAGTTGTTCGATGACGCTGTGAAAGGCAAGTTAAAGGCTGCATTGGGAGAGACGTGGAACGAAACCTTACTTCTGGAAAATATTCTCCAATGCGGTCCTGTCGCAGTCATAGTTGAGGTACATTTCAACTAGAGCGCGTGGATCACCGGCTAGCCTCTCCAAGATCTCCATGAAGTATTGTTTCTGGAACGTGGGAGAATTGCGCTTCTCGAGAATGGTCAAATAAATTTCTTTGAGGAAAACCTCGAGTTCTTTCTACTGGATGTCAGATCAACTCTCCTGCGAACAATTCCATGGTGCATACAAACCTTCATCATCACTCTCATGTGATTCAGCATGAGCCAGAAGATCTCACAACAGACCTCGAAGATGCGAGGCACCGAGCTAGAGCCATTGCGGCTCAGACTCAGACAGAGATGGGGCCGAACAGCCTGTAGAAGTGTCATCGCGTCCGGGCTGTTGGAACTGTTTTTGATGGTCAAGAGCGGAGACGTGAAGGTTGCGACGTGGTTGTTGATGAGATAATGGATCAGGTGCAAGGATAGTAATTTGGACCTCATGTTCTGGGACTTGAGGTCTTGCTGTTGATCATGACTCAGGATTTTGTGGCTCAGCTTGCAGAGAGCCCTGAAGACTAGAAAGGCATCTTTGACATAGATTTCATCTTCATCATCATCTGCACTGCCGTCAATTTCCTCCCCCGAAGCCGCAGACAAGGACCGTGCCGATCTCTGATTACCCCTTGCACGAGTAACCATTGTGGGAGCATTGTCGTTGACTGAGGTCACATCCTTGCTCGACTCGAAACTCTGCAATGTCAGTTTCTCCACGGGCTCCTTCGTGACAGGCTGGTCGGAAGTTGTGGCAGAGGGCGCATCTGACTCGTGGTCGTCTTCCGTTGCTTGGGGAGTCTCTGCCGCCTCGAGAGTTGCGGTGTCTGAAGAGCTATGCTGTCCTTTCTCGTTGTCACGTAAACGTAACTCTTTCAGGTCCAGTCTGACCTGAACTCTATCGAAAACCGTGCTGACCATTTGTGTCAAGGACCCCTGGGCAATCTGCTGATTCTGAGATGACTTGGAGTAGATGAAAATATTGTATATTTGGCGGACGGCTTTCAGGAGACCTGCTCCATGAACAACAATCTTGTCATTCAGAACTGCCGCAAGAAGGGACTTGATGATTTGTTGCTGAATTTCGACCGGTGTGGCTTCGTTCTCGAAGCATTCGCAGATCGCATCAATGGCTCGCTCGATGAGGGGTGGCTGCTCAGGGTTGGCCTCCGGGTCCGACGTCTTCCCATCATGTGCCGAAGGAAAGGCGAAGTATGAGTAAGTAATCAATTTTCCAATGCAGTCGAGTGCTGTCACTTGCAGAGGAATGCTGATGGATTTTGTAGCAAGCTGTAGAGGGCGGAAGATAAGTTCAGGGTCAATGGGCTGGCGGTCCGACTGTTTGACATTTGCGAGCGCACTCTTCACAGCATCATCCAATTCTTTGCTTCTCCGCGCCTCCTTGGATGTACCAATGGCGTCCAGAGCTGTGACAATGAAGACGGTAGAGCTGACAGTCACGGAGCGGTGCGTGGCAAACGTTGCAGTTGTTGACCGTGAATCCGAGCGCATGCGGGTATCGGAGGCAAGTTCATCTTGAGGTGGGATGGAACCGATATCTTGTCTTTCGGCCGGGACTTGTTGTTCAACATTGACAGCCGGAGTCTCCGGTGGTATATTCGCAGCATCCTCCTTCGACTTTGACTCAGCCTCCGGGTCGGGTTTGGGTTCCGGTGATGATGCGACGGCTCCCTCCGGAGAACCTGCGGATTGACTCGGCGACTCTGTGTTCTCAGCAGTTTCCAATTGTTCCGGGGATGGATGAGCGTCTTCCGATTCCTCTGTCACAATTTCTTGACGCTCCGACTCCTCCGGTAGTATGGCTTTGTCTCCGTCGACGGGGTGGTCTGTATGCGCTATGACATCGCCGGCATCCTCCTCGTTGTCTGCCTGCGGTAGGGCCGTAGATGTTTGGGTTGGCTCGTTTACCGAGCCATTCTCGACTTCCGCCATTTATGCGAGACTCCGTCCGGAGCGTTGAAAGACCGACAGATGAGGGGTCCACATGGGACTAAAGAGAGACCGAAGGGGTATATGCAGGTCTGAGAAGAAGGGCCCTCTAGCCTCCTGGACGCTGGGGAACTGATGCGTGTTCACTCCGCGGACGGGGAGATTGTACGGTGGCCGCCGCGGGCCATAACCGTGTTGCTGACATAATCAGGCCACGGCGGCGCCCGGCGAGTCTATTCCGAACGCTCACCGGGAAGCTCAACAGAAAAGTTCCTGGAGCTGCAGTAATCCTCAACTCTCCGATACGGGCCCTTCACTCCGCCAGACACGCTTCCCGGCACCCTTTCTATCCCATTTCTCTTCCTCATTCCCGCCCCGGGCCTCTCCTTGTATCACATTTAGCATTTGGGCGCCATGGTTGCCTCTGCTATCCGGATGCGCACTCCCAGCGCCATGTTCCTCTCCAAAGGCGCCCTCTCCCTGAGGAGGCCGCAGACTGTTCACAGATTCAAGGATGTTGCTCAGTATGTTGCGCTGCCGCTATGAATTCTGCTTCTCTATCTTCTAAACATGCTAATTATTTTTGCTTGCCTACTAGATCTCAATTGCCTTCCCTTTCCGCCCTTTCCCGTTTTTACGCCTCTAAGTGTATGCCGTTATTCCCGTCGCCTTTGGTCTGTGGATCATCGGATTCTGACATGTTGGATCTACAGCCTTCCCTCCCCACACCATCATCAGCATGCCGGCTCTGTCGCCGACCATGAACGCCGGAAACATTGGAGCTTGGCAAAAGCAGGCCGGTGATGCCCTGCAGCCTGGTGATGTTCTGGTCGAAATTGAGACCGATAAGGCCCAGATGGACTTTGAGTTCCAGGAGGAGGGTGTTCTGGCCAAGGTTCTTAAGGAGACTGGCGAGAAAGATGTCTCCGTTGGCGCCGTATGTATCTCCTGTTATTGTTGGTGCTCACGTAGTTTTCACTGACCGCAATTAGCCTATCGCCGTCTTGGTCGAAGAGGGTGTCGACGTTGCCGCTTTTGAGGCCTTCAGCCTGGCGGATGCTGGCGGTGAGAAGGCTGCCCCTGCCGCTGAGGAGAAGCAGGAGTCCAAGGGAGCCGCTGATGCTGCTGCCCCGGCCGCTTCCGAGCCTGCCCCTGCTGCCGTGGAGCCTGAGACTTCGGGTGAGAAGCTCCAGCCCAGTCTGGACCGTGAGCCTCTCATCAGCCCTAGTGCCAAGGCTTTGGCTTTGGAGAAGGGTGTGCCGATCAAGGCTCTGAAGGGTACCGGACGTGGTGGCCAGATCACCAAGGAGGACGTCGAGAAGTACAAGCCCGCTGCTACTGCCGCGGCCGCTGCCCCGACCTACGAGGACATCCCTCTTACTTCCATGCGCAAGACCATTGCTAGCCGCCTTCAGCAGTCCACCAGGGAGAACCCTCACTTCTACGTCTCCACCACCTTGTCGGTTACCAAGCTTCTCAAGCTTCGCCAGGCTCTCAACGCTTCCTCTGAGGGCAAGTACAAGCTTTCCGTGAACGACTTCCTCGTCAAGGCCTGCGCCGCGGCCCTCAAGAAGGTCCCTGCTGTCAACTCCAGCTGGCACGAGGAAAATGGCCAGACTGTGATCCGTCAGCACAACACTGTCGACATCAGTGTCGCTGTCTCCACCCCCAGCGGCCTCATCACCCCCATTGTTAAGGGCGTTGAGGGTCGTGGTCTGTCTAGCATCTCCAACCAGATCAAGGACCTGGGCAAGCGTGCTCGCGAAAACAAGCTCAAGCCCGAGGAGTACCAGGGTGGCACTTTCACCATCAGCAACATGGGCATGAACCCTGCTGTTGAGCGTTTCGCTGCCGTTATCAACCCCCCTCAGGCCGGTATCCTGGCTGTTGGCACCATCCGCAAGGTTGCCGTCCCCGTCGAGACCGAGGAGGGTACCGCCGTCGAGTGGGATGACCAGATCATCGTTACCGGCAGCTTCGACCACCGTGTCGTTGATGGTATCGTCGGTGCCGAATGGATCAAGGAGCTGAAGAAGGTTGTCGACAGCCCCCTGGAGCTTCTTCTGTAAGCACGTCTCTGAACTTCGGAACCCCGAGCAGCGCAGCATACTAGCTATCTATGATCGGAGTTTCTTTTGGCCTTGTTGTAATATGTATTAAAATCATTCGAATGTTCCTCCTTTTCACGACCATCACGGTCTGTCGAGTACAGCCTAGATATTCTCAATGCATCTCCTATGTCTCGTAACCTATCTTCTTGATAACCGGCGTTGCTATCTCGTGAACCATGTTATTGGACGAGCAAGGGTCTCTGACTATCAAACCAGCCTGCCCAAATAAATTGTCCATCGCAGGGCAGTAATAGGCAGATCCGATAAACAAGCTAAGCATTTCATAGCCGGAAGTGCGATGCGTTCGGCACAATGGTCTTGGCGGGTCCTCATCCAACTCCACCACGGAATCTATGACGTGATGTCATTCTTTCCGGACGGTTCTGCCGTCCATAAATACCTGGGGGCTTCATCTCCTGGAACTTACCTCGATACTTTTCTCGTGCGATCGAATACTTCTTATTTTCCCTCACTTTCAAGCTACACGTGCGTTAAGTCCTGGCTGTATATCACTAGCTGGCTATTGCATAGCCCCTCTCACATTGGATGCGCTGACTGATGACGTCGTAGATCACCAACTTCGCTGACCAGATCGAGTCTCTTAATCCATATCATCTACCATGTCTTACGCAGAAGCTGCCGCCAAAGGTCCCAAGCAATCTCCAGAGGAGGTATGTCCCCATCCTGCCCTCGCTACAACTCAGTGACTACTGTGTCCATCTACGTTCTCCAAACCAGCTAACATCACCTAGGCGTAAGTTAACGAATGATATCCGGGTATACCCTTCCATGTTGCTAACAGCTATACAGCCGTGCCCCTGATGTTGGTGGAGTGTACCGAGATGAGTCCGAGAGTACCGCTTCCCTCGTCGACGTTGATTCCCCGCATGTCCAGGCCGTGTATTCCGAGTTCCTACAACAGGATGTGCAGACCACCACACAGGCCGAGCGGATAGAGCGAGAAGAAAAGGAGCATGAGTCCTACGAAGAACGGAAGGCGAAGGGCAAGGCCAAGGCTAAAGCCAAGGCGAAGGCTGGTTCGGTGCGCAGCAACGCGCACAACCCTGTTTACCTTGGAAATGCTCTGATCCTGGGCTTGGCTGGCGCGGGCTTGGGATATGGGGCATACAGAAAGCATGCTGCCGGGCAGCTTTCGTGGGAACTGGTCGGATGGTTCTCTGGTGCCGTTGGTGCCTTTGGTGCCGTCGACTACTTCGTTAGCAAGTGAGTTTGGACGAGCATACAATTGATGACATTGTTTGCTAACAAGAGCTTGTTTAGATGGCTTCTTCAGAACAAATACCCTCCCAAATGAGCTTTGAATGAAGTCGTGTCTTGGACGTCGTGATATCCCGAGGTCATTTTGACCGACGTGCTGTTTTTATGTTGTATTCCGTGCTCTTTAGTGTGCACTAGGCGTTGCGCAAGTTCTGGGCGTTATAGTGAATATCCGTTATTCCGAATGGACCGATATTGTCTCCAAGTCGGCATTATGCTGTAGGAGGTTGAAGCACAATAGCATACATAGCTTTCACGATAACGGCAGGCTTGAAGATATTTACATCCATCTGACAGTAAAAGAAAAGAAATTGTACGGAGTAGACATAATAAGTGGAGATCTTTGAGCAGTGCTCCTGCATGGATTTACTTTTGCTCGGACCGAGCGATTGAGTTGAGCGGGTCAGGCCGCAGGCATGACTGCAGTGGTAGGAGGCGGTCAGCGGCGTCAGAATCGTGGCCGGGCAAGAACATGTGGCCTTGGCCAGCATCATTATTAGCCTGATAAAGAATAATATTTCCGGACACGTCGCTGCTTCCTGACACCAACTACCAACTACTACTCAAAGGCAGCGCAAATCCATATTCACAGACGGAGCATTATAATCTCGCCACCTACAGGCTTTGCTTCTCAATATTAGCTGGGACTGTATACAACGCACTCACCCGATAGGGTACACCGCAACAAAATGGTACATACCCAGATGTTCAGAAACCTGGTTTACAAGCTTAACTCCGCTATAACGACGGATGCTTATCTGGACTCATGCATAGAATTCCCTCTTCAATTCCGCCCTCAAGCAGTCTTCTGCTATCCGCCGTGATCTGGACACATTCTCCCAGTCACCGGCCACATCGTCTGCAGCGTTACAAGGTGGGTTTTGGAATTGTTGCTTGCCGTGGGCCCACTACGCGACATGGGACTTATGCGCGTTGTAGGTCAAATCGCCGCTTCGCTAGCATCACTATCGCGGACCGTCGATGATTACTCTGCACTTTCCAAGAAGGAATTGATCCCGGAGAAACAAGAGAAGGCGTTTGAGCGAGTGAAGAATTTCCGGACAGAGCTTGCAGATTATCGGCAACATTTTGACCGACTACGGAAGGAAAGAGAGGATGCCGTAAGCCTTGTACCGACGCATGTCTAGGATTCAGAGTTGCTGATCATAGTGTTTTACAGCAATCGGTCACCAACCGCAATGAGCTCCTCGGTCGACGCCCGCATCACACAGCTACTCCTGAGAACCCATACGCCCAATCATCCCTCCCGCAATCATCTGCTTTTGGCAACCCTTCGTCACGATCCGGACTCAGTTTTGGAGCTTCGCCAGCTGACTATACCCGGGAAACGCATGCGCTTCGCGAGCAGAGCTTCCTAGCGAGCACCAACACCCAGCTGGATGAGTTTCTTGATCGAGGGCGTGCCGTGCTTGCAGATTTGGGTCAGCAGCGCGAGGTGCTCAAGGGTACGCAGCGTCGACTCTACAGCGTTGCAAATACCTTGGGGGTAAGCGGGGAGACGATTCGTAAGGTTGAGCGTCGGGCCAAACAGGACAAATGGATCTTCTTGGGGGGAGTGATAGTGTTCTTCCTATTCTGCTGGGCGGTGTTGCATTACCTGCGATGAGGCAGGTGTATACTTTTGTTTCTAGGCCTATTGTGTTTGGTGCTTGGGTTGGCTTACAAGCGCAGGCGTTCGGAGCGCATTGGCAGGGATCTTATGCTCACTAAGTGAGTATGTATGTATGTATGTATGGGTGTGGCGGCTATTATTTAGGTCCTGCAGCTGGAGTGGTTAGCTTCCCTTTCTCCCGTGCGCAACGGGATTTTCCTTGGAAGTGTGGAGTAGTGCGTCGTAGCGTCGTAGCCTCGTAGGGACACTGCGGTGGTGTTGCTGGTGAACCGGGAAGATCGTTGGGGACATGGCTGTCGGTTAAATGAGAGACGGGGGCTGGGCCGGGATGGCAGACCGATGCAACAAGAAAGCAATTGTCTGGAGGGAGTGATCGGAGGACAATTGACGGGCAGCATGCCAACCGGTCGGTAGGACGGAACCGGAGCAGAGGAGGCGAGGATGGGCAGAGAAAGTACCTCAAGACAGCTGGACCCGATGGCTGCCGTGGGGATCGGAAACGGAGCCATTTAGCCGCCCCAAAATCCTTCGCGCTCACCGGCCACCGACGGCTTCTCCCTTCTTCTCTCTCTCTTCTCTTTCTCTCTTCTCCTCCATCGCAATTGCTTCTCTTCTCTCCTCCCCATCTCCCCTTCTTTTCCCCAGATAGATTCACTTCTCTCTCCTCTTCACAGCCAAGATGTTCGCTGCTCGTCAGACCTTCAACCTCCTCCAGAAGCGTGGCTTCTCCGCTTCTGCCAGCCAGGTGTGTAGGGAAAAAAAACCATTGCCTCGGAGCTGTCTGTCACCCTGCTAACCATCGCATCTCCATTTCCAGGCCTCCAAGGTTGCCGTCCTTGGTGCCGCTGGTGGCATTGGTCAGCCCCTGTCCCTGCTCATGAAGCTCAACCCCCTTGTTTCTGAGCTCGCTCTCTACGATATCCGCGGTGGACCTGGTACGTCGCACAGCTCCTCCCAACGTGAAGCCATAATCCGATCATCGGAGTCGACTAACAGGAGCCTTTTGCAGGTGTCGCTGCCGATCTGAGCCACATCAACACCAACAGCACCGTCACTGGCTACGACCCTACCCCCTCTGGCCTCCGCGATGCTCTCAAGGGCTCTGAGATCATCCTCATCCCTGCCGGTGTTCCCCGCAAGCCCGGCATGACCCGTGACGGTATGCACTGGACCACTTTGAAACTGGCCGAGGCACGAGCACAGCAGGACTAATCACGCCATTTGCAGACCTCTTCAACACCAACGCCTCCATCGTCCGCGACCTCGCCAAGGCCGCTGCTGAGGCTTCTCCCGAGGCTAACATCCTCGTCATCTCCAACCCTGTACGCAGTGAACCCAATCCCCCCCCCAATCCATCCGACTTTGCACTAACAGCACCAGGTCAACTCTACCGTCCCCATCGTCTCCGAGGTCTTCAAGGCCCGTGGCGTCTACAACCCCAAGCGCCTCTTCGGTGTCACCACCCTTGACGTCGTCCGTGCCTCCCGCTTCATCTCCCAGGTCCAGGGCACCAACCCCTCCAACGAGGCCGTCACCGTCATCGGTGGCCACTCCGGTGTGACCATCGTTCCCCTCCTCTCTCAGTCCAACCACCCCAGCATCGAGGGTACCACCCGCGATGAGCTGGTCAACCGCATCCAGTTCGGTGGTGACGAGGTCGTCAAGGCCAAGGACGGTGCCGGTTCCGCTACCCTCTCCATGGCCTTCGCCGGTGCTCGCTTCGCCGAGTCCCTCCTCAAGGCCGCCAAGGGCGAGAAGGGCATTGTTGAGCCCACCTTCGTCGACAGCCCTCTCTACAAGGACCAGGGTGTTGACTTCTTCGCCTCCAAGGTCGAGCTCGGCCCCAACGGTGTTGAGAAGATCCACGAGGTCGGTGCCGTCAACGAGTACGAGCAGAAGCTCATCGAGACCGCCCTCGGTGATCTCAAGAAGAACATCCAGAAGGGTATTGACTTCGTCAAGGCCAACCCTTAAATGGATTGATTCAAATCCCTCTGCAGCCGCCTTCCTCCTTGTATAACAAACAGTCTTGTGTAATTTGCCATACCCCTACGCACTTTCCCATTTCGCATTGGCTTTTATCTCGGAGGAATGCAGCTGTGGATTCGCATGGCATCGACTCGGTTCTGTGAGGGGAGATGGTCATGACGTGTATTTCCTATAAATAAGAAAAATCTAATGAGATATTATGACTATATCGGATACTTACGTAGCCATTTCCTGACCTCCCACTTTGTGAACCCGAATCTACAAACCTAGTCCCCACCATCCATCCATCCAACCCCAGTCGACCAAGAATTACACCGAGTCCAAACTAAAGTTTCAAGCCACGACAAACCACGACAAACCACGACAAACCAAACCTACTACCTACCTCAGCAATACCCCTCAAGGTAATTAACCCACCATCGACCGCAATCTAAAGCTATAATCAAAGACAACACAGTTCTTGAAACCACGATACGTCCAGAATTACTAATTCGTGTTCAATTACACCGGGTTCAACTGTTACGTGTTCTTTGTTTCTGTCTTAGCTACAATGAAGTAACCATGAGTCTTTGCAAATTAGATATGGCCATCCTGTCTACTCCGTACACAAAGGGAATGGAAATATGAAATGCGGATGTTATAACGATAGCAGAAGAACAAACTGAAAAAAGAGTGGGGTATTGGTCCTATTTTCCAACGCATCTCATGAACAGTCATCATCATCACTAGGAATAGGGGAAGTGGCAATAATCAAGGTGATAGAAATAAATAGATCTTCGCATGAGGGAGGCGTTCAGGGGAGGGGGGCGTATTCCAATCAGTCGTCACTAGCTTGAGGAGATAGATAGCTAGGGGTCTTCAAAGTTCGAGTGCCGATTTCTTCGCTGGATAAGACGAAACGGAAACGAAACGAAAGTGGAAAACTAGGTATAACTTCTCATGGCATCGAGGTAGCCTGTACCCCCGCGGAGGTCGTGGTCGAAGGTCTCTGCGACCTCGAGGACACGTTTGATGTGCTCCATGGACAGAGGAGTTTGTTCGTTCACGGCGAGAGCTTGGGCGGTGCGGACGGAATTCTTGATCTAATAAAGAGCAGATTCGTTAGTGATTTGTAGGAGGGGAGGCAATGTCTTGTGGGCGGGGAGGTCTTACTTGACGTCCGTTCAAATTGTGCCGAGCCAGCAGATCAAAGTCCTTCTCGGTGAACATGGCGGTCTGTACGCCCTCCTTGGCTTGCACGCGCTCCAAGAACATCTTCCAAACACTACGCTTGGCCTTGGTGGTGAGGTCGCCGTAGCGCAGGGCAACGTGAATGCGGGATTGGAAGGCATCGTCGAAGGTCTCAACGCGATTGGTAGTCAGGAACAAAATCCCCTGGAAGTACTCGAGGAGCCGCAGGAAGATGCTGACCAGGGCATTGCGGTGGATGTCCTGAATCGTGCGCTTCTCGAGGAAGATGTCCGCCTCGTCGAGGAGCAGAACGGCGCCCCAGGAATGGGCGATATCGAGGATCTTGTTCAGCTCCCCTTCAAGGGTGCGCGAGTCGGTGCCCAACTCGCCGGCGCTGACCATGTAGAGCGGGCGTTTAAGGAGCTCAGCAATACCTTCGGCTGTCAAGGTCTTGCCGGTTCCGGGGGGCCCGTGGAGCACGGCGACGAGGCCCTTGCCCTTGCCTTGGATGACGTCGTCAATATTCTGGGCAGCGCGGAAGGTGTGAGACTCGACGAGGGCCTTGACGATGGATTTCTGGTTGTCCGGGAGGACAAGGGAGTCGAAGGCGTCTTCATTCCATTCGATCTCGCTGATGCCCGAGATGCTGAACTCGAGCCATAGCTTCTCGCTGAAGGCGAAACCGAGCACCACCGGACTAGCGATGAGAAGCTCCTCTTCGGTGAATTCGCGGTCGGAGGGATCCTCGACCTCGTCCATGTCCTCCTTGCGGATCTCATTGCCGTTCTCATCCAGCTCGACCTCAACGACATGCGGCTTGCCCTCCTTATCTCGCACCACCTTGTACCGGACTCGGGGGGCATCCGAGTCGCGCAGTTGCCCGAAGGTCTGGTCGGAATCCGAGCCGGATGCGGCGCAGCAGCACCCATCGTCGCTGCCATCGTTATCGGAGCCGTCGAGGTAGTCGGGGTCCTTAGGACGGACAGTGCTGATGGGGTAATTGGGGTTGATGCGTCGGTGGATGGCGGGATCGATCATCACCCGGCCGTTAATGTTGACCTTGATGACGGACCGCTTTTTCTTGTAGAAGCCCATGCCCTTGTGGAACCGGTAGTTCATGCCTCGTAGCGCCACGAACTTCTTGCCCCGTTCAACCAGCTTCGCCTTGACGCTCTCCGCTTCGCGATGGTACTTCAGTGGATAGCAGCTGAGACTGGTGATCTTGCGGGCACCCTTGAAGGACTCCACCTCGGCAGCCATGGTGCCCATGCCAAACGCCTTGCCGTCGTACTCGAGATAACGGCCCTCGATGCTGTACCATTGGCCCTTCATGAAGGAGGACTCCTTGGTGGCGTACTCTATCTTGAACGCGCGAGGCTCATCCTGGTTTCCGTACGTGGAGGAGTACGCCACGGTGTTGGGCTTGAAGATGGCCCACAGGAGATCGAAGGTGATCATGTTGGCGTTCAGCAGCGGGTATAGGGTTTTCTTAGTTTCGGCGTAATCCGTGTCCAGGTACTTAATGAGCACCTTCAGATGGGATGCCTTGAGCTCGGCTACTTTTCGGGCTTTTTTCTTCTTTTCTGCTTTGGCTAGCTGCCTGAGATCCTTCATGTACTGCCGCGTCTCCTCGAGGTACAGGAAGAGCATGTTCGGATCGACGACCGCCGTCTCCTGCACCAAGCTGACGCCCTTGACTCCGTCCATGACCTTGGCCAACGCATCGCGGAGGTATTTGCTCTTCAGATCCACCACGGTCTCCAGATATTTGTTGTCCCAATCGAACTTGCGACGTACGGTGAACAGGTATTGGTCCCACTCGTTTGCGTCGGGATCGTCGACCGTTTCGGTCAGCTTGAAGTTGTGGATGGTGTTGTCCCACACTGGCGAACAATATTAGCTAGAGCCTCGTGGAGCTTGAATGAATAGAAGAAGACGAACATTGGTCCACCCGTTTAAAGGCAATCTTCGAGGCTGCCTTCTTCCGACCTTTGGTCTTCTGCGAGCTCCCCTTCTGGCCCTCCGTGAGTCCATCACCCAAGCCACGCTTGCCCCGGCTTTTCCGGCGCCCGTCAGCGAGCTTGATTCGTAAGGTGGCCAGTTTCTGCTTGGCCAGCAAGAGCGCCAACTCGTCCGCATCCGCGTCGTCGTCGTCGTCGTCATCCTCTTCTGGCTGCTCCTCGGACGAATCTTGCTTGGACCGCGACTTTTTTGCGCTCTTCTTCGCCTTGAGCTTAGCGACTAGCTTCTTCAGGGTCTTCTCATCAAGCTCGGAATCGGTGTCCTCGCTGTCCTCGTGATCGGAAGTATAATCCGAGTCGGTCTGATGCGACCGGGTCTTCTTCTTCCGGCCGCTTTTCAGAGCTTTCTTCGCCTTGTTTTTGGCCCGTCGGCGGCGTTGCTTGCGATCCGACGCGGAGGCAGACGAGGAGGACTGGGTGGCATCGTCGCCGGATGCGGAGTCCGGGCTGGACTCGTCGGAGGCGGAGCTCAATTCCGACGAGCTGTCATCGCTGGGGGTAACGATGGAAGATGCCTTCCGATGGGACTTCTTTTTCTTGGAGCGGTTGGGATCTTGCTCCTTGGAGGGATGCTTGGAACAGACGGACTGTTTGGCGACCGGCTCGGGGACGGGGACGGAGACGGAGGCTTTGGGGTCAGGCTTGACGGGGGAAGCATCGGGGGTGTTGGTGGGCGGGTCGGCGTCGAGCTTGGATTCGGGGGCGGACGAGGCCGGGGCACTAGCGTCGGCCATGGTGGAGGCGGAGGCGGAGGCGGAGGAGCCTGAGGGCGTCGTGCTGGTGTGCCGCAGTGGAGCTGAGCCAGGCACCGCGACAGGCACAGGCACAGGCCCACTCCCACTCGAGAGCTCGGAGGTCTGCTGGGGATTAGTATCACTGGACATGGCCGGTCAGGCGGGCTGGGGTGGAATTCAAAAAAAGGTCGGGCAGGGGACATGGGAGACCCAGGAAAGAAAAGGCAGCAGCCAGCCCGAGGCGGAGAAGTGGCCGTGACGTACTCTGATGCCTAAGTGATCGTATCCTCGCTTGCGAAGCGCCTTGCGTGTTGGCCGGCCCAGCAGATTGGCGGACTCGGATTCTGGCGGTGTGATGTCTAACCACCCAAGATGAGGTCAAGGGAAGGCTACTAAGTAGGAGGAAGGAAAGGGGAAGAGGAAAGAGGAAAGAAAGAGGAGCGGACAAAAGGATTGGAGGCTGGGGGAGACGGCGTGAATAAATACCAGGGCAGGGGATGACGAGCCGGGGGGGGGGGGCGCGCACAGCAGACAGTGAGGCGATTCCATGGCCGCTGAAGAGAGCCAGGAAAAAGGAAAAAGCGCCGGATTGGGAAGAGGCTGGGCTGGCGATGCTTGCCAATGAGAGTCTGGATGGCCGCCGGTCAGCAGTTGATATTAATCTGCCCTGGTCCCCATGGCCCTCCAAGTGGCACAGACTCCCTCGTCGACTGGCGCAGGAGCCAACCCTTCAGCCGCACTCGAGGCCCTTTGCTTGTCATCACCCAGCACGAAGCATCGCCGACTGGCTTCCCGTGCTCGATCGACAGCTGATCGGTCACCGACATTTGCCAGCGCGCGTGTCTTATGCGCTGTCCAGATGCCAGATGCCAGGAGAACCCCCCCCGGACGGGTGGTTGAGGACGGTTACGGCGCACCGAAGATTGGAATGGGCAGCCAGTGACACATTCCAACCAGTAGAATATTTGAATGGAGGTATGAATCATCCTCCCCCAACCATTCCGCATAGGCAGCAGGCACCTCTCGTATCCGGCATGGACAAACCCCTGCTAGGGTCCCCCGGGTCGTAATCGCAATTAGAGCTAGGGGCGAGGCTGCAGGAGGGATCTGATTAGTCGGGCCATCTAGGGTCTGGCCTGCACTTTGCCAATGCCCACAGCCCAAGGCTTTGCAACCGCCTTATCAAGCATCTTAAGCACCTCAAGCACCTTCCAGAGCTCCATCACTGAACCCCCCCTAAAGCCTTCTAGACTATCTTTCTCAACATCTCTCAAGCATCTTCCAAGCACCTCCCAATTACCTCTGAAAGTACCGCAGTTGATACAGCCTCAATCTATGTTTCCGTTCTGGCTCAAGCGGTACATGCTGGCAGTATCCAGCTAGATTGTTGTGTTATAGATAGCTTGAAGAACCAATCAGAATATAGGACTCGACTTGGTGGCCTGGACCTCAGCAGGGGCACTATAGTACTAGTACTGCCAGGTTGGCCGAGCACGGCGCGTTACTTCTACTCTGATTTGTCCGGTTATTGGCAACGCAGCCTTTCTTACCTTTCTTACACCGGCAGTCTGGGTCGAACTAAAAATGCAGCCCAATCGCGAAAGAGGGTGATCTGACAATTTAGGTATGAGAGGCGTGAAATCGTATGAAGGCCACAAAGAAAAGAAGCAGGTAATCTGCCTGACTCCAGTGAAGGCAGAAGTGTCTCATTCCCCGGAGATGAGATCAGGGTGGCTTAAAATGAGATCGCACAGGTGTGTAACCACTACTCTGTACTTGACCACTCGCAATGAGAGTCATCCTCCTCTCAAATTTCTCGTCTTCCATCCGAACTTCAAGTGTGATGAGATTAGAAGTGGAAGGGAAAGGCTCTTTGCCCAATTCATCGAAGTACCGTTTTTATAGATCCAATATCTTCTTCCTTGCTGTCTGACCCCTGTTTTCTTGATATGAATACATCCTTTGATAGTGTACTTATCCTCTAGTTACATACGCCGCGTAGTTGAGATAGCAAGAATATATTTAAGTGTTAAATCAGAATATTATATAACTGGATAGAATGGAGAACCGAGTGTACTGTGATCAAGTGGATACCTTGGCAGCTCATTGATATCATGTTAATTGCATGTCCACCGTGCTTAGTCTCAAATCCATTGCTATCGCGCAACTAACCCCAAATCTCCTATCCCATGACCATGAAATCCTATCACTAAATTATTACCATCCCAATCTTGAAGCAATGCATATCCCAATGCCAGCAGCATTTGTTCCTCCAAGTCATTTCCACCCAACGCAACATAACCAGTAACAACAAAAAAGCGTCAGCAGCAGTAAGGCAACCCCCCCCGAGCAAATGTCCGAAGCCCTACTGGCTATTTCAGATCCCATTCTCCTCTCCCCCATCCCCACCACCACCACCACTTCCCCCCCTCTTACAAACCTCCTTGAACCTCTTCTGCAAAGCCCCGACAGGATACTTCTTCCCCCCAGCACTTTCCACCGCATCCGCAATAAGCCGCCACTTATCTCCTTCGAACTTCTCCTCGACTTCTTTCTTGGCGCGTAGCATGCGTGCCTCCTATCAGCCATATATTAGCATCACCTCCTCCCCAACCCCTTCACCCAAATCAACTCTCCAGAGAAAGAAATAAAAAAAAAAAGAGAGGGGAACATACATCCTCCCCATCCATCTCCACAAAATTACTCTTCATAGTAGTATATCTCATCCGAAGAGTTGACCCCCCCACCTGAATGCCCGTCAACGCCACCCACTCCTTCGTGATATCATTCCATCCGCGCTGTTCCTCGTCTCTTAGACGTAGGATGAGCTTGTCGCTGATGGTAGCGACATCCAGGCTGGTTGGGATAGGAGGCAGCTTGGTCTTCTTGGGCGTAGCCTTGGACTTCTTGCTGGGGGATTCGTCGGACGAGGTATGCGGAGAGGTTTTGATGGGGCGGCGCTTGGTGGAGGATTTTCTCTGTCATTTGGTTAGATATTTGTATTGGTTTTGGGGGTGCGGGTTTGAGGTTGGTAATGAGAGGGGAGGGAGTTACCACTGCTTTAGAAGGCGTGGCATTCTCGGCCTCTTCGGGATCGGGCTTGATGGGGGTGTTTGAGTTGAGGGGAGTAAAGTATGTGGAGGGGGAATCGGGTTCGGGGTCCATGGTTGGTCTTGTCTTAATGGTGAGCTGGTGCTGAGATGATGGAGATGGGATGAAGGAAGGGCAAGGTAGATGGTCATATAGACGGTTGAAAGAGATGAGGAGAGAAAGAGAAATCACAGATTGACAGGGGATGTCCAATTTGAGAGCATCAAGGTCAAGTTCAGTTGGTGTTGTTGTAAGTGAATGCGTTGGTCCTAGGGCAGTGAAAAAAAAAAAAGAAAGAAAGAAAGAAAGAGAAGCGACATTGACTGGGGATTGAGCTTCACTGGACAGGTTGTGTTAGATATGGGCAGTTCTAGCTCCAAGTCGTCACGGAGCGTTTGAAGGACTCAATGTTGCTCCGATTGAATGGCAGTGGCATATGTAGATTGGCTGTAGGTTCAGCCAGCATCCTGTGGAAAGATGGATTCAGGACCAGAGGATGAGAATTGCAAGCTAAGCTGCATAAAGTTTCTAGGCTGCATGGGCTCATGAAGAAGATAAAGAGACGAAGGCCTAAAAGGTCAGGTGTAGATATCAGGAACAAGGATGACCAAAGGCTTCTTTGGCATTAAGAAAAATCTGCGAAGCAACCTTGGAAGTCTGTAGATTCGACTTATAGCCTATATCAATACCACACTGTCTAGCTATCTAAAGCCTCTACTAGTGCACTAACTGCCTCGTAATTTCAATGTTAGGATGTGCGAATCTGTTCTAGAAAGGCTTAACCTGCCTACATAGAATTTATTTGAATGGCCTAGCAGTCAGATTTAGCCAATCTGATAATAAAGTGCTCTACCAATCACGAGCTTAGGACCTATATATCGAATTTGGGAGCATGGAGTGCAGGATTGCTCATGTCCAGCTATAGTTAAGTTGAACTACTTCGTATTTAGATCCAACCCTGACCTATGTGTGTGGGCTTAACGCATGCGGCCTACAGTCAGATTTTAGAGTGTCCTCAACGCTCGACATATGTGCCAGCGTGCTGTTGTTCTTCATGAGCAGTTGACGTCTCGTAACAGTTCCCGTGACAATGACATCCTTTTGGGTGGTCTCAAATGTGTAGCTCCTTATGAGAAGTGCTTTGGCCACATTCATGACTGGAACCCTAGTATTAGGAGATAGACCACGTACTGTGCCCTTCCGTAACTTTCTTTGTATATTACATAGCGTTTCTCTTCATCACGGTCATCCTCAAGGAATACTACTATTGACACGCAGTGATATAAAAACTGCCAACCAGCAGCCCCCCCAAAAAAAAACCAAAAAATACCAGCGTTACAATAATAGAACCAAGCCACGCTAACAGCACAAGATAATAAACTTTTCAAAGTCTATTAAGAAGAGTTAGCTACTACCTTCACTAATAGTGATTATGAATGTTCGACAAAAGAAAGCAGCAGCAAGAGAACTATAGAAATAAGCAAGACAAGCAAACACAGCATAATGAACACCCCCAGATCCACAAGACAGTACATTCCGCTAGAAGAAGAAAAGCAATAAATGAACGAGAATTAAATTGATCTAGATAGAGCCAGTCCATAAGAGCTCGCACGCAATGCCCGAGTACCTACTCCGTACGGAGGTCCAGAGCAGCGCCTCGACCGCCCTGCCGATCAATCCCCGCCGCACCTCCAACTTTATCCCTCCCCTCCCAAATCCTTCCACCCCCACCACCATCATCACACACCACTCGCTGAATCCCACCTCACCATCACCAACCACCACCGCCCATCATGGCCACCAACAACCTCCACGCCATCTACTCCTCTCCCCAACAAACCCACACCTTCGAACACACCATCGCCTCCCCTCTTCCCTCCACCGACGCCCCTTCCGCCGTCCCCGCGAAAGTAACCTACCTCGCCGAACTACGGAAACTCGTGCCCACCATCCAGAACGACATCAACGTGTTTTTGACCGAGCGGATGGAGGAAGACAAGAAGGCTGCGGAGGCGCAGGGTCAGGCGGTCTCTGATAAGGAGGCCAAGGAGGAGGAGAATTATGGGGAGGAGGTTGTAGAGGAGGATGCTTGAATCGTCTCTACATTGCAGATGCGCTGCGCAGTCTGTTGGGAATTCGACGGGGTTACTGCGTCACGAGGAACGAATAATGAATAGAATCATCATATGCATTTGGATCCTTGAATACCGCTATCCCGGGGTATCATAGTGCAGGAAATGTCCGCCACTCCGGTATGCTTTGAACAAGACAAGACATGGGGTTGGGAAGATGCGGAGAGAGAAAAGAAAAGCAAGAAATCAGGAGAATATAAAAGAAATAAAGAACGCAAACGAAACGATGGATCGATACCAAATAAACCTCTATATACAGACAATATCATGGCTCAACGCATGCGATTGGCACAGCCAAGATGGACAACAGTATTGCTATTTCTGGTTAGCAACGCTCAACTGAAGAATACTCAAGGGGAACTTACTCCGGAAAGACATTAATTACGCTCCCTCCGATTCTCTTGTGGCAGATACCACATACCCGTTCTTCGGTGATGGTGACATGTCGCGATCGCGTTGATCGCGTGTCCGTCCCCTCGCCCACCAGCAGCTGCGCCTGGGTCTTGATGTTTTCGGCCTTTTGCAGGTTGGCCACGATCCGGCTCTCGTTTAGGATCGAGTTGGCGGCCCGCATACGCCCCTTGAAATAAAAGTCGAGCTCCTTGACCGGGAGCGTTTCAGGGATCAGGTCCAGCGCAGAATTCGGCGGCAGACGGGATCCATGCTTGGCCAGCACCGCGAGCGCAGGCCCGTACCGGGGCTTATAGCCGTGGGGCGGAGATAGATATAGAGACAATAGAGTTAAATAAATCGATGGTTTGTCCTCCTCATAAGCCAGTAAGGCCACGCAGCGCGACGCCATCCCGTCCGCGGCCGCCGTGTCCTCCGTCTTATGGAGTTGGTTACAGTACCTGCAAGGGTTAGCCTAGTGACACGTGCAGTCGATGTAGTTGACTCACTCTTCAGCTTTCGTATAGTCTTCCAGCTTGAACACGTAGATCTCCAGTGCTTGCCTATGCTGCCCCATCTTGCTGAAAACAATCGCTCGTGCCTCGAAGAACTCGGGATCTAGCATCGTCAGCATCGCATTAACATCACAACGAGAGTACTCACCATCTCGGTCCAGTCGATCAAGGATCTTAGCCGGGGAATACTGGGAGCTAGACTTGAGCATATTCAAGAACTTATTCTGCCATTCGACATAGTCCACCTCGCTAGAAAACTCCCATTCCTTCGTCTGGTGCTTCTTCAGCCGGTCCAAATAGAGCATGAGCAGCTTCTGATGTAGATCCGGCGCCATATCGTTCAATTCCCCGATAATATGTTCCAGGTATCGGACAGCGAGGTTTACATCAATGCCCTCCAGGAAGTCCAGAACCCGATCCCGCGGCAGGGTCTCTGCGTTCTCCGTATCTGCCAGGAAGACCTCCATGCCTAGCTCAGGGGCCTCCCGCACCGGCCACTCCGCAAACTCAAGGATCAATTCGATGTGGTCTGGAGACAGATTCTGCAGATACCCAACCGTTCTCTTCGGCCCGTGCAGCTGCGGCGCCGTCTCTTCCTCATCGTCAGCCTGTCCGAACTTCCGGAGCAGCTCCAGCGCCTGTCGGTGGAGCTTCTTCCCGTACAGAAAGTCAATCAGGTCGTTGTGACGCCCGGTCTCCTCCAGCTTCTCCATCACCACATCCGGGTCACAGAAGTTGGCAATACGGAACAATGACCCTGCCAGCGCAGGAATGGCATACATGTATGCCCGGAACAGGGTCGTGTCCACAAGCCTGGCCTTTTCCCGCAGTTTCTCCCCGAGATCCAAGTCATCCTCCTTGTCAAGACTTAGCAACTTCATGACCGAGTCTGTCAACGCATCGTTCGCCCCGTCCCCCGCCTCATCAATCACCTTCAGCGAGCCATCCGGGTTCAAGAATCGCTGGAACCTCCTCCGAACATCTGCAAGGTATCTCTGCAGCTCACGAACAGCCAGTTTCAGATCGTTCCCTTCCAGCGCCTTGTCATGTTTGGCATCCTCGACCACCTTTGCGCGGATACTGCCCGCATCACTGCCGTCGTCTGTCCGCGTCCGCAGAAGCGACATCACCGAGGGAGCATGCGACAACGTCTTCGGAACCGCTGTTTCTTCCGCAGTCGACCCGTCAGTCTGGTTGTGGTTCTCTGGTGTTTTAGATTGACTGTCGCTCGTACCGTCTTCCGACTCTTCCGGCTCCTCGATAATCGACGACAGTTCGCCCGCGATGATCTTCGGATAGAGTCGAATGATAGTCTCCGGGGGCGCCGAGATCTCCGCGAACAGATCCATCGAGTCACAGTACTTCCGCATCTTGAACAGCCCCTCGGCCTTCTCCAGCTTGATCTGACGCAGCCTCCCCTGCTTATCCCGCAGCAGCGCATCCTCCAGCATACTCGCCAGACTGATCGCCTCATCCAGATATCCCTTCTCGACCAGCGAGTCGATCTGCGTGTCGTAACTCAAGGCCTCCATCCTCCAAATTGTCCGATCACTCGACACCAGGAACCCCTTCCCAGCATGCGCTAGACTGATCGTCGGCTGCGGGATATGCATAATGCTGGCTGATGGCAGCGGAATCGACTGCAGCAGTGACAACGTCTCCGGGTTCCGGACCTCCAACACCCCCTTCGAGGAGTCATGCAACGCCAACAAAAACGGATACGAATACCCAATATCTGCCGGCGCATGACTCCACGGGATCTGTCTCCGCCCCAGCGAATTCCCCTGCACATCAATAAAATGCGTATTGATATCCTTGGCCAGTAACACCTGGCCCTCCTTCAATCTCGTCGCCAACGGCTTCGGCGCCGCACCTCCAATCCCAATATAACTCATACTGGCAACGCCCACCCCCGCTAGTCGCCCAGTACTCTCCTGGCCCCCCAGCCCACCAATCCCGGCTGGACCAGACAAATCCACCACCGTCCCCTCCCCCTCAATATCAACCATCACAAACCCCGACCCCAGCCCAGCCACCAACCTCGTCCCCGACACCCACGTCAGCGTCTTGATCCCACTAACAAGCGTCATCTCCATGACCCCCCGCTCCACCTCCATCTCCATATCCCTCCATACCCACACCATGATCTTCCTCTTCACCGCCACCGCCAACCTCGACACAATAGCCGGCACGCCCGTCTCCGGATCATTAACAATATTCGACGTGACCGCAAACGTCGTGGCCCCCTTCGTCTTCCCCAATTGCTCCTGCAACGCATACGTCCCCAAATCATGCAATGCGACATACCCCCCAGCAAGGGAAACCAATATCTTAGCCTCCTTAATCAACGCCAACTGCTCAATCTTATACCGCGAGAACTTTTCCACCTCGCGCAACAGTTCCGTTTTACCCCCATTCCCATTCCCATTCCCATTCCCATTCCCATTCCCATTCCCATTCCCATTCCCTCCTCCATTCGTCCCATTCGTAGCCGTATTCCCATTCATTGTACCCCCATTCGCATTCGTCTTGGCGTTCCGTATCGTCGCATCCTCATTTCCCTCACCACCATCATCACCCCCCTCATTGGCACTATTCGTGCTAGCAGGTGATGGTTCATTCACCCGGTATATCCTCAAACATCCATTATTCAACCCGACCAGGACCCGATCGCCATACGCAAGGACAGATTCGATCCGTGATCGATCGCGCGGCTTCAGCTCCACGAGCGGTCGGGCCGTAAAGGCGGATAACATGTTCATTCCTTGCTTCTTTCTTCCTTCCTTCCGTTGCCCGTCTTGTAGGAGTATATGTGGGTTCGGTATGTGGCTAGCGTGCTATAATGTATGTGTAAATAAATCGGTGCGTTGGGGTGGTCGTTGGGGTAGTCCGTGGGTGGGTGCGGCGGCGAGCTGGCTAGCTCCGTGACGGTGAAGGTCAAGGGTATGTGGTAGGTAGGTAGGTGTCGCCGCTAAACCAAGAGCTAGGGGGGTGTGGTCATGTCATTTCATGTCAATGGGGGTCGTAGGGAAGAGGAATGTCGGGTTCGGCGTAGATTCAGTTGTTCATTGTAAGGTGTTGGTATGGTGGTGGTTGGGCGGAGGTCGAGACGATAGGATTGCGGAGCTGGGACAGACGGCCGGGTTGAGCTGCGCTGCCCCCGGGCCCGCGCCAAGCATGACACCGACGGATGATCGGTATGGACCCGTCAGTATGGCGCGTTGGCTCATGTGACGGGTGTCCCTTGCTTATTTGTGCTTGTGATAATTATACTTATAAATCAATAAAGAGTGAGAATTGTATTCGTAAGAATAGAATCTAGTCTATTATGCTAAGCTATATAACTGAATGGATGTATCCCCCTGTTCCATGCACACCGCTACTGATGTGTATCGCCATCCGCTGGCATATAAGCTCCGAACCCATGCAAGAATCTAACGTCCAACCAACCTATCAAACAAACACAAACACAGCCCGATGGACCACAATCGAAGACGAATCCCGACTTTTCGATGCGAAAGACGGAGGAGCGCACGTGCATTCACAAATTTGAAGACCAAACCCAATGGGGAGAAAAAATGGCAAAACCGATACGAGAGCATAACGATAGCACAGGACGGACTTGTATTGGAAGAATAAAACCTCACTATCTCGGATCACGCTTTGACCTCGGTGGGGTATTCCTGGTGTTTCGCTGACGTGCCCTTAGCACGCCATGTCGAGACAGCCGGGATATCCGCCTTGAAGCGCTGCTCGTCCGTACCGTATGCCCGTGGTGTGAGTTTGATCAGCGTATGGAGCGGTACCTCCATCCATGGACTCTGCTCCTGCGGCGTGTTGAGGAAGTATGCGTAAATGCATCGGAGTACGGCCTGGTGCGTGACGATAATCACATTCTCACTGCGCTCCAGTTCCATGATAATAGGCTCTAGTCGGATGACCACATCACGGTAAGACTCTCCGCCACGGTAGCGGTAGTTATACTTGTCCTCGTCGCGCGCAGCAAAGTCCTCCGGGTATTTTTGTGCGATCTGCTCGTACGTGAGTCCATCACAGACACCGGAGTCGAGCTCGTCCAGCGCCTTCCATTCCAGCTTCTCATAGCCCGTCTCAGCAGCGAGATGGCGAGCCGTTTGAATTGTGCGTTTCAGGGTCGATGTCCAGATAACAATTTTGGTGTTGGGTGGCACCCCGGACTTCTTTAATAAGCCAGGCAGAGCCCGGGCATATGCCTCGCCACGCTCGGAAATGTTGGAGTCGCCGCCGATCTTCCCAGTCAAATTATATTCTGACTCGCCATGCTAGAGCTGGTCAGAGACAGTGTAGAACAGTGCTGGAGGCATCACTTACACGGGATAGCCAGATTGAACGAGGTTTGATGTGGAGGTTCTGAATGTAATAGACCAATCGACTGGAAAGATAATCTTTGATCTGGTTGATAATGACTGTGGAGCCGACATTGATGAGTTTTACGTAAGTAAAGCTTTTCTCATTATCGTCGATTGTCTCGTAGGCCTTCTCGTAATTGCGAATGCGGTTGCGGAAATCGAGGGCAGCAACTTCCGGATCCTGCCCCTTGTAATCCGGCGACGTCGTCTTGACTTCCAAGATGTTGTTCATGATCAAGTCTTCGTCGTCGCATATTGACTCCACGTACAGTGTTTCAACGCCATCTTCCTGACAGCGCTCGTGGATCCAACGCCGCCGCTCTTTAGTGGAATTCGTGGCGTCGAGAATGGCTACTACGCCTTTCCCGGACCTGAACCACTGAAGCATATCGGAAACCGCAGCCTCCGCGGCTGCACGCCTCATCTTTTCGCCTTCGGAATTATGCGGATCAAAGAAGGTCGCGTTGGGCTGCGGCGTGCCTTGACGACGGTAGGTGCCGACATTGAATACCCGAGCGGGGATCCCAACCCAGGCGAGATATCGCATGGCTGCTGTAGTTAGTCCCCGATCGTACCAAGATCACAAGTCCACGTACCTTTTCCAGCTATGAGACTCTTGCCTCTGGCTGGGAGGCCAACCATGACCACACAGATTTTGGAGTCATCGGACTGTGAAGAGGGGTAAGTCTTTCTGGAGTTGCTGCCATTGCGGAATCACGTAGATGCCAGGGACAGTAGAAGATAGATAGACGAGACAGAGGAAACAGGATACAAAAGACCGCGCCAGTGTCGTGGTTCCAAAATCCCATCGCAAACCCTGGCAATTCCCCTCCAAAACGAGGGGTAGAAGGCATCACCGGTAGGGCCCAGGATCAGGGGAGTACATAACGTCACCGGCAACACCGACACCGAGTCACCCCACATGAAACACCCAAGCAACGAACAATGACGACAAAGCATTCATCCACTTACGCTGGCGAAATAGGTCTTATGGCCATTGCCCCTCCGAATTGCACTAGACATGACGAGCAGTCGGGATGAGCTTGGAATCGGCTGCTGAATAGGTGGATTGAGCGCGGGTGAGGCGAACTTCGACCTCGGCCTCCAGGGGTGTCCGACCGGACGTCGGGAGAAGGGGATGTAGGACGGATAGGGTCGGTAACGGGCGAAAGCGCAGGAATTCTTGATAGAAAAGGAGTAAAGTAATCTGCGACTTGTATTTGTTTAGCGGGGATAAATAGCTCTAAGCGGTTGAGTCTAGATAGATCCGGCCTGTTTCACGACGGATTCTTGCGAGGGGAGAACGATAGTAGTAGTAGTAGTAGTAGTGGTGGTAGCAGTAGTAGTAGTCAATGGAATGGATCAACAGCAGCTCTGGTTGGATGTCATTAACCCAACAGTCGATGCGGTGAAGAAGGAAACAACGAGCACAGACGTCATTCCGCGGGGCAGTCGCAACAACGCCGCTCGGTCGAGGCAAGTAGGCAGTCGGACCAGAAACACTCTCACTGGGCTGGACCCGGATGGATTGCAGAAGATCAGAACCGCCCTGAAAGACTCGATCGCAGTGCATCCGGGGAGGCGTGAATTTCCCCAGTTTGTCAGGTCATCTGGCCCCGACTAATTGCCTCCTGCTACACGTGACCCCTCTGCGTTTTCGTCGGGTAAATTCGTAACGGGGCCTTTCGGGTCTAGCCTCAAGGACGGCGTGAAAATTTGGTCGAAATGTTTCTCCTTTTAGAGTGATTTCTACCTAGCGAGTTATAGATAGATAGTACCTACCTAGATATTAGCTGACATGCCATTATTGTTCGATATTAGAGGCCTTGATCTCCAATGGAGCAGCGCCGATTGGGTCCCTTGCATGTTTCCCTGGTGGGACTTGGACGTCTACCCCGTACCGCCAGGGTGGATTTACATGAGCGATTTTCGACAGCGGACTGGGCCCAATATTCCCAATATTGGGTGTCAGCCGGGCGATTCCGCCTAGTTGCGGGAATTGAACCGGGTACGCGTGAGCTATGTCTAAAAACAGCGAAGGGGGAAATTTGGTAGACACGGAGTGCTGGTGATTATGTGCATTTGCGTCTATTCTAGATTCCAAGTGCTTGACTATGTCATTCTTTTGCCGACCCAATGGCCATTATTTTCAGCCTTTCCCCCTTTTTGAGTGTAGTGTCCGGGCCCGTCTCATATCCATAACGGTAGATGCGTAGCCCTACGGATAGAAACGAGCAGGCCTTTGATGCTTCTGCATGGGACGGGAGCCCTGATAAGCATTGCCCCTTGCTGCAGACCCATGGCCTTCCATTAGCCCCCGTCCGTGGTTGTATTAGCAGGCGGAAGCCGAGGCGGAGGAGCGTAGTTCGTAAACTTCTTTTGTTGGGGTGGAAGCCCCTTATTCATATCGTAACAACGTCAGGCATCTATTTTTAGCTTCGGGGGTGAAGTCTTGCTCTTCATGATGATGATCGCTCGGCAGTGTCGGTCTGTCGGGACTGTACTGCGACCGCAACCTCCCCGGCAGCGGGGGCGGCTTCGTCCCGGCTGGAAGAGTACTTGTTTCTCCGGTCCTGCGAGTTGGTCTCTCCGCGGGCTCTCTGGACCCGGAGAGTGGCTCCCCAGGGGCCTTCCGCTCGGTTCAGCGCGTTCATGGCATTTTCAGCTTCCTCGGCGCTGCTGAAGTCGACGAACAGGTAGTAGTGGTCACCGGGCTCGAATCTCTTCGCGGGGTGGGGAGCGAACAGCTTGCTGACATTCTCACTGTAGACCCGAATCAGCATCTCGCACGACTAGCACGCACAAAGGCCAACCCTTACACATTATATTCCTTGAAGAAGTTGGTAATGTTGCTGGTGATCGCCTCCTGATCAGTCAATCTCGGAATACCGCCAACATAGAGGCGACGGCTGGCATCGCTGCTGTTGCTAGGGCTGGTGCTGGCAGTCTTCACGGGAGTCCGAGGGGCCTGAGCCTCGTCACCACGGCGCCACCGGTCCATGCTGAACGGGGAAGACCTCGTCTCGCGAGGAGAGGCATCCACGCGCGGCGACTGCTGCTGCTGTTGCTGAGCCCGCTCACTGGAAGACTTCACAACACCAGGCTTGATCTTGACGGGACGACCGAGCATATCTCGGCCATCCAGTTCCGTCATGGCCCGCTCGGCCAGCTCCTTCGTCTCCAAGTCGACGAAACAGTATGAGGGGTTGCGGCCAGTGAAGGGATCTATGGCAATGTCGATACGCTCGCTATTAAGCACTCAGTTTGGGACGCCCAGGGTTGTCTTCTTCTGTTCATGAAAATCCATACATTGAGAACTCGGCCGCATCAAAGAGGGCTTGCACATCCTCCGACTTGGCCGTGTAAGGCATGTTGCCCACGTAGAGGCGACGACCCTCCGAGATTGCTTGCGGGACATGCGGGCTGGGCCGGCTGAAGGCGAGTCTCGAGGTGTTTGTCTTGGGACCGGGGGACCCAGCGACAGCAGCGCTCTGTCCACTGGGGCTCTCTTCACGCTTCACACGCCAGTTAGGAGAGTGAAAAGCCCGACCTGTCGTCCTGACCCCATTCTGGTAGATGTTCTTTTGGGGAGCTAGCCACGCATTAGCGATGAAGGATATGGCCTCGGTTGGGCCCAGCCCCGAATGAGCAGCACAATTGCATCGCTACACACTTTGTTCCTGCGGCTTGGGGCTCTCGGGAGCGTCGACCATGGTGCCGGATTGTTTTCGTGACGGGTGAGAGCGAGGGTGTAAAAAGTACGTAGCCTAGTCAATTCAAAGTTCGTTAGTATGAGCAAACCGCATAATTTACCTATTTCCTAATCCGATAGGAGACGAGGGACTTCATACCGGTATAGTTGGCTACAACGAGCAGTAAAACGGGAAAAGTGGGACAGACTAAAAGACATTCGCTTTTTCGAGAACCTCCAAGGCAGGATAAAATTCCCCGGGGAAATCTGTGGAAACCAACACAGAAAGGCGCCGACGCTGTTGCCTGTGTCAGAAAATTGTCTCTACTTTTTTGATCCGAAATTGTACCAAACAGAGCAAACACTTCAAACGGCGCAAACTGCTGGAGCTGGCTAGTGCCAGTGCCGCCTATGATTGGCCTATTAGCGAACCGGGGCAGTTTCTCGGCCATATAAAGCCGCTCTGCTTAGGATTTTTTCTTTCATTTTTTTCAATCCGTCGGCAGCGCATGCTTTTTTACACGGAGAGTATGTTCGCAAAGACGCAATTTTCGACCCTCCATTTGAGCCTGTTGATATGTGACTGTTTTATGTGACAGTTCTTCACAGCTCTAGCAAATTCGAAGTTATGGACTACCATGATCACAATATCACCAGTTATTCGTGCCTTGTTTTGTTTCTCAGCGATCAACCCCCCCTCGCAAGTCATCTTTCAATGATGAAGCAACATTTCACACAGACCTGTTCCGAGTATCATACATGCGGATCAAAAATTGTACCAACTGCTGTCTGACGAAGTGATGACTTGTTACCCTTGTTATTTGCATCTATCATTATCGAGCATCCTGCTCCTATCCTGCGAGATAGTCCTGGGAATAAACTAAAATAAACCATGAGATAAAGAGAAACACCCTTCATACATAGGACCTTCATTGATACAAATAGTCACGGTAGTTAGTTCATATGAGCGCATTCAGGGACTCGTGAATTGCTGAGCTGGCTAGACTTCTGCCCTAGAAAAGTAACTTAGCCTGGCGGTGTTCGTTCAGGAAGTGTTATAGCCGGCCTCGGTCATAGGAATCTCGTCATCCCGCTCGTATAAGATTTCCGGGCGGACCTTTCTGCGAAGGATATACCTCTTGATGAAATAAGGGATTTGACGAAGTCCATATGCTGCATGGAAGCGAGTGGAGACTGAAAACACCTGATCCAACTCTTCGAGGGTCTTGCTCTTTGTCTCGGGCATAAACATGAGAATCAACCACCAGCCGACGATACACCACCCTGCGTACCAGCTGAAAGCCCCTTGAGGGGTGAAAGCCGCGCGCAGGGACGGCCAGGTGATGGCTAACAGGCAGTTGAACAACCACGTCGTCGCTGTCGCCAAGGCCATACCGTGAGAGCGTACGTAAAGTGGATAGGCTTCAGCCGAATAGGTGAACGGCACTGGGCCTTCTCCGACAGAGTACACGATGGCGAACAGATACGTGCCTAAAGCAATACATCCGAGACGGGCAGAAGCATGTGTCTCCTCAGGTATCCAGAAGCTGAAGCCAGTGAAGAACATGGATATGGCCATTAGAGGAAACGTGGTAAGGAGAAGATTGCGACGCCCGAAAGTGTCGATTGTGTATACAGCTGGAATGGCGAAGAGCCAGTTGATCATGCCCCATCCAAAGGAAGCTGCCAGGGCCTTTCGCTGATTTGACACAGACAAGTGACTTGTGGAGCTCACTGTTCCTAGGAAGATCTCTGATGAGTAATAGGCGATTACGTTCACGCCTGGAGTACCGTTAGTGTAAACATTTCGAGATGGCTCGGCATACGCACCGCAGAACTAGTTCCATCTCAGTTAGCAAAGGGTCAACCTCGCGGTTGAGAAGTAGGGTTGGGCATACCTGTTGCATGAACATGACGAGTTCAGATGCAATCAACGCACGGCGATTTCGAGGCACCGCGATGAGTTCGATAAGTTTATTCTGGCCAAGTTTCATGCCGGTCTCCGCCTGAAGCAAAGTGTGCATATAGTACAAGTCGCGCGCAGCCTGGACCTTGTTGAAGCGCAAACTGCACATTGACTGGTACGCCTTGTCATAGCGATTCCGCGACATATACCAACGAGGCGACTCCGGGCATGTAAAAACAAAGCAGCAGACCAGCAGGGCCGGAAACATGGCCGATGCCATCATCAAGCGCCAGTTGAGACCGACAACCCCTGCTGGGTCCTGTACCTCGAAGAAGGCAAGGTCGGCGACGTAACCGAACATGATGCCAAACGCGGTCCACATCTGCCATTGCATGACCAAGGCGCCGCGGATGGCAGGAGGTGCAGTTTCTGCGGCGTAGATAGGCACGGTTGCAGACTTGGGACCAATTCCATAGCCTAGGGCGAAGCGAGCGACGAACATGTGCCACCACGTATTAACGAACCCTTGCCAGATACAAGTAATGGCAGAAAAACAACAGGTGATGAAGATGGTGCCGCGTCGGCCAAACCAGGCGTTGAATGGAACCGTCAACCAGCAGCCCATCACCGCACAACACATATAAGGTGCGCAGTTCACAAGCCCAAGCAGCCAATTGGCTCTCGATTCGCTGCCAATATCAAGCCCAAATTGGTGCTTATAGTAAACCTGGGCGCCATTGACAACAGTCTCATCTGCAAGGTGCACGTTATACTTTAGCCAACTGTACTTGGCACGCTTGGACGTCACGAAGGAGCGCTATCTAAACTTACCCATCCCTTGAACAGCAGCAGAGAGGGAGCATAGGCAAATGACCAGCCACATTGTCCAAGGCTGGGACCAACGATGGGCATATTCATTCTCCAGAACCTCTAGTTCCTCGGGAGCTAGACCGGGGACCTCCGCATATTTCTCCGGCACTTGAGCTAACATGGCACCCATCGCGAAAGCACGAATATCCTCCTCATCACCCATCTGGTGAGTGATGGCGAAGTTGATGCCCTGCTGGCGCAATTCTTCCTGAGTATAGCCAGCAAGTGGGTTGGCCAGTTTGGCATTCAGGTTCCGCCGCGCACGCTCTGCAGCGGTTCCAAAGGAGCGCTGGACACGGATGTGTTCCCTATGGTCTGATGCATATCCATCATTTGATGCCTTATTCTCGAAGACAGACGTTCCGAAGACTGGGGGATCCTCCTTCCCAAACATTTGTAAGTACTATTGAGAATGCAGTTGAGGTGATAGTGGTTGTTGATAATATGACTATCGTGGAAGCGAGAGGCTGCGCGAAAAGATCGACAAGTGTAAGCAGGCTGTTGAGAAGGATAAGAACAATTTGAAGAGACAAACGCAGTAGGGCATCAGTGACTCGCCGGAAAGATGGCAATCTGTGAATGGCTTATTCCCGTTAGGGAATAGCAAACCTGGCTGGACCGTTGGCGCCACGCCAGCTCGTGCTATGACAAAGGATGCACACGATAACAAAGAAGTAGGATACGTGAAGACTGGATGATAACAGGCTAGCCGAGCAGATGTGCCTCTTTGGGAGTTATAGTTTTGTGCATACAAAGGATCCATTTACCACACATGATGTGATCCAGGGATGAGATAACAGTGCGGTATGGTGCGGTGCAGATATGAAAAAGGACAGAGACATCACGATTGATTTGCAGCACATATCTAAACTCACCTTATCAGTCAACATCACGAGGCGACGATCACAATGGGCCACCAAGTCAGGTTGAGTTGTGAGGCCGTAGGTGCTTGATTAGTCTCTGGGAAGAGCGGAAGAGCACGAGGTGGTCTGATTGGCAATGGACGGGGAGGAAAGGGTGGTGCAGTGGTGGGTGGGCACATGCAAAACAAAGAAGCAGTGAGACTGGCAGTCCGCCCAATGATAGCACATCAGGAGTCTAGGGTTGACCTCTGTTCGAGGCTTAGAGACAGCTTCTGGCCAGGAGCGAGAACATGGTTCCCAGTCTCTCGTCGCAAACACCTCGATGGTCAATGGGCAAGGACGAGGTCGCACAAGCCTCGTTTGCAGCAAAGGAGGTTACCATTGATGTCGTGAAGGTGGCTGTGGGTTCCGCATGGCTATGCAACCCAAGATGCCAAAGATAGAGTTTCTAATCTGCGCTGAACCCGTCGGCATCGTGGCATTTCTTACTCCGAACCTTGAATCGCTGATCCAGCAGGGTTACAGCGGAGACCTGCCAGCGGGACAACAAAGAAGGCTGGAAATTGTTGCCGAGAGAACTTCTGCAGACTTCAGAGCGGCCCCGGATCTCCGTTGCTGACGGACGCTGGCCCCGTGCGGGGTCGCTCCCCCACCGTCGGATCGCGCCAGGCACGTCGGATGTAGACCACTGATGCTCTAAATCCACAACCAATTGTGTTTCCCTATCCGATGGTTCTCTCGGAGTTTCCGTTCGGATGACATGGCATCTGCTCTGTTCCAAGGGACCTGAAAAGGTGTTAGAGACGTCACTACCCCGCATCCCGATAACGGTTTTGTTATGGTTAGGACTGATAATCGACGACGGATAAGGTCATTACACCCAAGATTGAGAAGAAGGTCTTTGTTAGCTATCCCATACAATCTCCCTAGTAGTGAGCGGGTGGCAGAATATAGCAACAACTATCAACTTCGGTTGATGTAGGTAAAGGACCTCCCTCCAGGCTCCTCCTGTATAGCTCCCGGTGACGACATCAACCCATCCATAGCGATACTGGCCTCTACCATCTGCCCACGACCGTCGGAAATGGACCCTCCTGCCATGGATCGGAACAGGGAATATCTGCCCGGATATCCTACCAACCCCGCTCATAACCTCTAGCTAATGCAACACGAAATGCATGGGTCGGTCGGAAAGGGGACGAGAGGGGGAACCTACCCGCTCCCGACCCGCCTCTGACGACGAGATGATATCCGCGAGAACTATCCAGCTGCTTGATAAATAGCCAACATCCCCCTACATTCTATACTTCTATTCCCAACTTAATCAATCTTTCCAAATCCCTCTTTCCACCTAAATTTCGCCAAACCTCATAATGCTTGGCAAGATCGCCCTCGAGGAAGCCTTTGCGCTCCCTCGCTTCGAGGAAAAGACGCGCTGGTGGGCGAGTCTATTTTCCACTGACCCCGAAACCCACGTCAAGGAGATCACAGACATCAACAAGCTGCGTATTGAATATGCCGACAAGCACGGAGTTGGATACCAGATCCTATCCTACACAGCCCCTGGTGTCCAAGACATCTGGGATCCCGTCGAGGCGCAAGCCCTCGCCGTCGAGATCAACAACTACATTGCAGAGCAGATCCGCGACAAGCCGGATCGCTTCGGCGCATTCGCGTATACCTCACTTTCTCCCTCTTGTTCACCACCACTAACTCACACCCCAGAACTCTCTCCATGCACAACCCCCAAGAAGCAGCTACCGAACTCCGCCGCTGCGTCCAAACCCTCGGCTTCAAAGGCGCCCTCGTGAACGACACCCAACGGGCTGGCCCCGATGGAGATGACATGATCTTTTACGACAACGCAGACTGGGACATCTTCTGGCAAACATGCGCCGAGCTCGACGTACCCTTCTACCTGCACCCGCGCAACCCCACCGGCACAATCTACGACAAGCTCTGGGAAGACCGCAAATGGCTCGTCGGACCACCTCTCAGCTTCGCACAGGGCGTCAGTCTTCACGTATTGGGCATGGTGACTAACGGCGTCTTTGACCGTCATCCCAACCTCCAAATCATCATGGGCCATCTCGGTGAACATGTTCCCTTCGACATGTGGCGAATCAATCATTGGTTCGAGGATCGAAAGAAGCTGCTTGGTCTGGCAGAGACGTGCAAAAAGACGATACGGGAGTACTTTGCCCAGAATATCTGGATCACAACGTCTGGGCATTTCTCGACTACGACATTGAATTTCTGTATGGCGGAGGTTGGAGCAGATCGGATTCTGTTCTCGATCGATTATCCGTTTGAGACGTTCGAAGATGCTTGTGTTTGGTTTGATCGGGCTGAGTTGAATTTGGTTGATAAGGTTAAGATTGGAAGGGATAATGCGAAGAGGTTGTTTAAGCTAGGGGAGTTTAAGGATAGTAATGCTTGATACTTGTATCTTGTTCGGTGGATTGTCTACAATCAAACCGTTACTTGATGGTTTAATAAAACGATATATTATTTCATCTGACTACTGGACACGAGCCGCGATGTTCAAACGAGAATACACCGTAGAGACGAACTACATCCTATAGATGTGCTATCGCTCGGTCAAACTAAGTACATCATGTAAAATATCAAGTATTCGAATCGTTGTATCATTTCACCGTTGCGCCTTTGGGGTATCTTCCTGGTTGTCCTTTCCGTTGTCCTCTGCGAGGTTATTTTCTTTTTGCCGTAGGCCTCATTTGTATTGTTCCGCATGGAATCATGTATCCATGGCAAGTTGCTGGATTCCGTCCCAGCTCACTTCAATAACATCAAACTCTACATTAATTGTCACTGACTGATTGTGAGAACAGTCTGATGACTAGACTTTATGCTCAGCAACCGAAATTTCGTCGCCAAAGTCGCTTCAAGCCGCAATGTCAAACCAGGGAACATCCGTATCGGAGCTATCCAACGCCTCGCGAATAAAGTCCCGACCTTGAACATTAGTCTCGAAACTATTCTCAAAGCTCGTCAGAGCATCTCTGTGAGCACTTTCCTCCATGTTAATATCGTTCTCTTGCTGCTGCTCAGCAAAGATACGAGCGTGTTCGCGGGCCTGTTCACGGATTTGAGCCTGCTGGGCGGACTGGCGCATGCGCGCGCGCTGGACCTCGATGTGATGCTGAATCATGACATTGCGCCAGATACAAGGCGCCTCATTCATATTGTTAAAGGCGGGTTCGACGTACTCGTGCTTGATATCCATGGTGACTTTGACAATGGCGTCGTAGTTCTCGATCGCTCGGTTGATCATATCCCAGATGTCGACCATACGACGGGTCATCTGCATGCGAATGGGGTTCCAGTTTTCTTCGATTCGAATCTGGCGGTGGCGGATGCTGATGAAGTCTGTGTAGATGTAGGAGTCGAAAAAGTCGAGGAAGACGGTTAGGAGGCGTTGCTCTGAGGGACGGGGCTTGTTGAGATGGCTGTGAGGGGAAGAATGGGTTAGCTTTATCTCTGATAGATGGGTGAGAGGTGGGTGAACGCGTTGGACTTACTTGATTATGATCTCAGCCATGTTCTTGAAGCGAGTCACCACGTTGTAGCTTGTGTCTTCGGCGATGTACTTGATTGAGTGCTGAACCCGCTGCGCGTAGTCAAGCTCCTGTAGGAGGATATTGTCGATGATGGTGAGATACTTGATGATTTCCCCCGCAAGATACATAACTTCCTCAACTTCCTCGCCGGTCAAGAAGCTCACAGGATCAACGGGAGTCTGGTGTCTGCGGAATAGAAGATATTCGATGCGAAGGATGATGTTGCACATGGCTACGAATCGTCTTTTAGTGGCTGGTTTCATGCGATCCGAATTGACCATAATTCTGATCTCCTCAAGAACATCCTTCTTGCGCTCCTCAGGGATAGCTAGGCCAGGACGGGGCTCGGCGTCCGAATGCTCGCTCAGCTGGGGGGCTGATACTTCGCTGTCCATGTGAAAGGATGGCGGAACAGGACTGTCACTTCGCGTAGCACAGCCTTGCTTTCCCTTGAAACTAGGATAATTGGCAACATCCTCCATGGTGAACGGGGGAGGTGAAGTAACGTCCGAGCTAACTTCCCTGAAGCGGATGACTTCTTCACACACTTTGGATATTGCGATCTCGTATGCTTTTTCCACTTGCTTGTCAGCATGAGCCTCTTGTGTCTCGCACGACTTGTAGTACTCAGGGAATGGCTCTGTTGTGCTTTTGCTCTCTGTTTCGTGTTGAGGCTCAGGGGTTATAGTAGAGCCGGAGTCGGGGCTAGAGTCGTTGTATGGTCTCTGTGTGTTCTGAAGAGTGCAGATCACGGACGAACTGGGAATCTCCCTTTCACTCAGAGCGGGTCTCGGTTCTGTACGTAGAATATGCCTAGAGCTCATGGAATCTGCCGGTTTGATCTCAGCACTAGGGTCAGGTTCATCCATTTCCATTTGAAAGACCATCCCGTTGTCCTCATCCTCCGCTGCCTCACAACGCTTCTGAAGGTATGCAAGCCTCTGGGTGAAGAGCTGATAGAGACTTATGTCTGGTGTCACAGCCCTGGATTCTTCATTGCTTGAAGAGTCTAATCGTGAGTTATAGATACGAATGGCTGGGCCGCCATTTGCGGTAGATGTGAAGGGAACAGCCATAGTGAGTAAAAGCTCACGCGGAGTAGGAACACTGGAGGTCAATAGTTATGTGACAGAAAGGACGTGCACGACTTAATACCCTGACGGTCAACGCAGTCCCGTAAAAAAAAAAACGAATAGCACAGAAAGTGTAAGAAATAGTGAGGGTGGAAGAAAAGAAACATGCCGAGAGATGTGATTCACATCGCAAAACACCCAGGAGTAGGTAGGCCCTGCTGAGACTGGTCCCTTTCTTCACTTTTCCTCTGGTCATCAAAGCTTGCCCAACACGGTTCCCGGCACAGATGTGAATATAATGAGTCATTTTTTGCGCTACTGTGGTTGGGGAGAGGCTGGAAACACCAGTATAGCATTTGTGCCAGATAAACACTTCACTTATCACACTGAGTTGTCAACGCTGACGAAAGAATACAGGCATTAATGGTGACATCACAAGTGCAAATACATAATCTACAAGCGGCTGATCTACGAACTTTGCTTTATAGCAGCTACTTCATTAAAGATCAAATCCAGCAATTTCCATTGAAAATTTGCACATACAGTAAGAAGCGTAACAGTATGAAGGTAAGTGATATAATCATGAATTTTGAAAAGTATATTGTCCCCGTACCTCTAACCTTCGCGTCCAAGATAACTGAAATATACTAGCGAGCAGAATATCCCTCCAGCTTGATGAACCCTTATCGTTGCCTAGCACAGGCGAGTAGAAACTACAACCTCAAGCACATGATCCAAGTTGAACACAGCCCTAGAAACACAATGGGATCTATCCTGGGTAATATTAATACTGGACCAATGATGAGATTGAACAATCGCTGGACGACATAGCCAGCAATACTGATTTCCATCACTGGACAATAGACACCGGTGATCTTAGTAATATCCGATCGGGTGTTTATCTTCGTCAGGAGGGCTTTGGGAAGCGCGGGGCCTATACTATACTTACAGAGCAACATTCGACCTTGCCATGCACAGATTTGCATCCTTGTTTTCACCATCCAGTGGCTCCATGGAGACCTTAATGGTCTGTCAAATGATTTACTGTTCCTCAGATCTAAGCCCCAATAGAGTTTAATAGTTAGATAGTTTAGGTGGTTTACAGTTACCATGTCGCGCCACGTGCGGAACGGATCCGGTCGACTCATCCAACCGTGGTACACATCTTTAAGAGATATTGATAGATAATAAATCAATTGGTATATCAACAAGTACTATTTACCTACCGTGCAGGAATGTCCCGCATCTCGATCCACGACGCTCACGGCAAAACAGCGCCAAATAGCACCGAGTAGCGCCTGATTGATCAATTCGATCAGAATGACCGAGTTAGATGCAGCTCGACCCTCCCTCCAGACATCGCTGATGAACAAAGCAGGTGAAATTGGAAAGGACAAAACGCCCTCGCCAGCCACCCTACTTAACAGCCATGATCTGTGAAGTTAACAAGAGTCGGGATTGTTCTGCGCACGTTGACTAATTGGCACCTCATTGACAGGAGTGTGACAACTCAAGATTGTGCGTGGATATCGCCAGCGAAAAAAGAACAAAGAGCAGAAAACAAGATGCGATACGAATATTTGATACTAGATGGCATACGCTGGATTCGAGTCAATGGTCCTTGCTGGAAGAGGCCACCCCATCCTCATTCTCATCATCAGGTAACGGAACATCCATGACACGCTCCCCAGCTTTCTCCAAAGCCCTGCAGCTCCAGGTCCTGACAGCCTTATAGACAGCCTAGATGCAGTCAGTAGGTGCTGGCTAGAAAGTCATGGGGACCAAACATACCCAGAGAAAACTACCCACCCCAATAATTATTACCAACCATGCGACGCGGTTCCGGCCGGTATTCCTACCCCCACCAAGCATACCAGTGCCGCGCAGCGTCAATCCATGCCATGAAGAGAGGGCGAAGATAGCCTTGACAAAAGACAGAAAACCCAACGAAGCCAAGCCTTTGACAAAGTGCTCAGTCCAGGAAGTCCGCTTGTCTTCCGGTAGGGTACTCGTCACCGGGCGAGTATCCCATAAGTCTGAACGGATGATGGGGTCCGTGGGGTCCACGTAAAGGTTAATGATCGGGTCAGCAACGAAACCAAGCAAAAATATAGTAAACATTAAGACAATTAGAGTCAGTCCAAGCTGCGTCAAGGGGCTACTGATCCAGTGCGCCCACTGGAGGCGCTCTAGGCGATAGTGGAAGCCACAAGTCGGGCAGTGCCAATAGTTCCTCTTGCCATAGCCTGGGTCCGCATGGCGCCAAAGCTGAAGACATCCCTCATGTACATAACGGGAGGAGCCTTTGCATTTGCAGGGGCGAAGTAACCGACCAGACTCCGGGTCTGAAGACTTATATATCACCCGCTGCTTGGACTGAAGAAACCCAGGCAGATGTTCGGAGGGAGGAGGGAAGGTAGGGTAGACGGTCTCAAGGCAGATGCGACATGTACGAGGAGGATAATGCTCTTCGGGAGATTCGCACGGACATTGATGCGTATCAACAGGCTGATGAGTATGTTCCGAACGCTGCCTTACATCAGAGTCGGGGTCCGAAGCTGAGACTGAAGCACTGGAGTTCGATGGCCACTGCCAGCGCGGCTTTTTGTGCAGGTCCATTCTACCCCGAGAGTCTCGAAGCCAGGGGCATAATATGTATACCAGATCTACCAGCGATCTGAGGACCTGTAGTGTCAATTGGTAGGTCGATGTATCGACGGAGGAACGAGGACGAGGGGCAAAAAGAGAGGGAAATGTGGGCGAGGGAAAAAGAGGCCAGCTTAAAAAGGCGATGTGGAGAAGAGGTCGACGGAGTAACCGCACTAGGCGCTCGCCTATCTCACCGCCCGAGGCGCGGCTTGGCGCCGAACCAGCCGGGTGCTGCTGCTGCTGCGTCAACATCCTGCCGCCTGCTGTCCTGAGGGTAGCTCCATTCTCGATCCCCCACGACCTCATCCCATCCTCGTTCACCTTTCATCCATCGCCTGCCCACCTTCCCATCCTCACTGGAGCTTGCCAAAGTGAAAATACGCATCCATGGCTGATCGCTACTCCTTCTCTCTGACCACATTCTCCCCTAGGTAAGAGCAGCTCACGATTCCATAGCTAGGGTCCCTGCTAACATGGCCTGACAGTGGAAAGCTGGTTCAGATCGGTAATTGTTCCCGCACGGCTCTGGAACGCCCTATGCTAACGGATCTTAGAATATGCCTTGAACGCTGTCAACCAGGGTGTGACTGCTCTGGGTATCAAAGGTATGAGATAGCTCCGGACCGGAACCCGGCAGCTTCGAATAGCTACTGACGGCCAACTCTGGTCCACAGCAACCAACGGAATCGTCCTCGCCACCGAAAAGAAATCCTCTTCCCCGCTTATTGACCCGCCTTCCCTCTCCAAGATCTCCCTGATTACCCCCGACATCGGCATGGTGTATGCAGGAATGGGCCCAGACTACCGTGTGCTCGTCGACCGGGCACGCAAGGTCTCCCACACTGGCTACAAGCGCATCTACAACGAATACCCCCCCACTCGTATATTAGTGCAGGACGTTGCCCGCGTCGTGCAAGAGGCGACGCAGTCTGGTGGTGTCCGACCGTACGGTGTCAGCTTGTTGATCGCCGGTTGGGATGAGGGCGTTGAGCCTGAATCGGGAGAGGCTCAACGGGGCGATGACGAGGATGAGCCCAAGAAGGCAACCGGGAAGACGGGTGGCATCCTGAAGGGCGGTCCCAGTCTGTATCAGGTCGACCCTAGTGGCAGTTACTATCCGTGGAAGGCCACAGCCATTGGAAAGCACGCGACGAGCGCAAAGACATTCCTTGAGAAACGTTACACCGAGGGTCTCGAGCTGGAAGATGCCATCCACATTGCTCTTCTGACTCTGAAGGAGACCATCGAGGGTGAGATGAATGGTGATACGATAGAGATTGGTGAGTTTCAGGTTCTGACGATTTGCGGGCGCTATATACTGACAGCCATAGGCATTGTTGGCCCTCCTGCCGATCATCTGCTCGGTTACGAAGGTGTTGAGGGATCACGCGGACCCCGGTTCAGGAAGTTGAGCAAGGAGGAGATTGAGGACTACCTCACCAATCTATGAATTAACCCATCGATACGGAACTTGATATACGGAGCCTTGTAGTATAATAGACATGTCTCAAGTCTTACGAGGTTCTTATGAAATGACAGCGTGCGCCGCCAATCCAGAGACTTGGGTGCGGCATGGTCGGTTTCCAGGGATGAACCGGGCACCTGGCGAATTGTTTGGGTGGTTCTAGACTCGCCAGTAATACACCAAAAACCTTATTCGGAATGAATGCTTTTGTCAATGAAATTGAATGACTGCTACCGTCGTGCTGGACCTAGTAGTCGGGCTCTCTCGGGCTCCAGACCATTGGCAGTTGCAGGCCACAGCAACCGGAGGGTAGTAGTGGGCTGGACCAGGGAGTCCGACCCCTTCGTAACGTAGTCCACTTCCTGGTAATGATGTCCAGGCTGGCCGTGGGGAAATGCTGGGCACTGGACCTTGGGGGTCGGTAAGCGGGTCACTGCAGCAGCAGTCGCACGTCCACCAGCGCAGACCATCCTGAATGATCGCCGATGACTTGCCTTCCATGAATTTCTCCGCAGCAAAAGCAATTACTAAGGACAGCAAGCCCAAGCGGGGTCTCAACAATGGGGATTCCACCTGTCACGCAGCTTACCAACCGGCCAAGACGACCTCGCCAACGCCATCCTCTCGGTTCCTGGATCAACATTCCAGTCACCGTCCATCCTCGCTGTGGCCCAAGCTTGATCCACGCCATCTCCGATCTCCTAAACACGCGACTAGCTCGGACTCCTTTCACTTCCCCGGATCTGACGACGCTAGGACGTTAGATGAAACTCTGTCAGAGGGGCTCCGGACTTTATGGACTACTTTGGATAGCTGTACCACGTCAGGACCACGGATGCGGTGTGTGTTCCGCTTGCTTGAATCTGATATCTCTTCCTATTTTGGATATCGGTCTTACAATCCATACCCCTCTTTCGATGCCTAATGCTGCCGTGAACGCGATGGCTGCAACTCGGCTGTTCTAACAGCAAGGGTACATTAATTAGAGCAAGTGACATTAATGGCGAGGATACTGAGAGACGGCGATTTGCCTTGAACAACAGAATTCAATTGGTTGAGGACTGGGGTTACGATTCTGGCAATCTTCGCAGCCAACCTATATTGACCTCGTGGGCGTCACGTCGGGCAGGTTTCAAATATAGCCTGCGACGCCGGTGCCTGAGCTTCTTTTTGGATACACGGCTCGTGCACATGATATGGAAATCCTCTGTTTTGCTGAATATTCTTATCATTGTCAACTACCATGTCCGTATCCTCTACCACCGACCCGCTCGATGGCATCACGGGAGAACTTGCAAGCAACGGCGATGCGTTCAAATTGGTTTTATTGTTCTTTATGGCCATTTCGTGCTACAATGTGGCTGAGCTCGTTGTTCTTGTCTTATCAACCTTCAGACGCTGGAAGGGCTTATACTTTTGGAGCCTGCTTTTATCCGGCTGCGCAGGCGTGGCGCCATACACCTTGGGCTTTATCTTGAAATTCTTCACAAAAGCCGACTCGACTCTCTCGGTGACTATCCTCACCATCGGCTGGTGGATTATGGTCACAGGTCAAGCAGTTGTTCTATACTCACGACTGCACCTAGTGATTTGCGATGACCGCATCCTCCGGAGAGTACTCTACATGATTATCGCGAACGTTTTCCTTCTCCATGTCCCAACGACCGTCCTCACATACGGGTCCAATGTTGTCCACAGAAAGGCAGCCTATGTTATTGGATATAATATTATGGAGAAGCTTCAGATGACGGGTTTCACTATCCAGGAGATCGTGCTGTCCGGACTATACGTGTGGGAAACCGTGAAGCTACTCCAGCTGTGTTTTGTCCGGGAGAATCAGAGAATCATGCGTCAATTGGTTTGGATCAATGTTGCCATGCTCGTCATGGATTTACTGTTGCTGGGCCTCGAATATGCCAGCTACTATGCTGTTCAGATCACGCTCAAGGGAGCGATATACAGTATAAAACTGAAGCTGGAGTTTGCGGTGTTGGGCCGACTCGTCGCCGTGGTACAGAATCGACGACCAATCTCAATCGACGGAGACATCGCGCTTGGTTCTTTTGAACATGAAGCTGCCAGTGGCCCTGATCGAAGTATAGGATCTGCGGGAGAGAGTGTGTCTAGTCGAACACCGTGCTGCCTTTCAGCCGCTAGATTTGCAAATGAGACGCATCGGGATATCAATGTTGGGAATGGAAAAATTGTGACAATGACGGAGCTATCAGCTTGGGTCGATCGGTCGAACGATGACCACTGTTGACCTTTGGAATCTGGGATCTTGTATCATCTATGATTCGACAAGTGGTCATTGATTTACGAGTGGTGACAACAGTGAGGATAGGAGCATCCGATTCATTAAACCATATCCAAAGCTTTGTGTATAGATAAAACGACCCTCCAAGGGTCGACTATTATCACTTTTCTGTCAACCCAGCCTCTCATCCTCCATCGACCCAAACTCCCCCTCTGATTCATCCTCATCTTGACTGTCCGCGATCTCCTCTGCCTTTCGTTTTCGTTGGCTTGCAGTCCCTGCATCACATTGAACGTGAATTTGGTCCTGTGCCTCCCGTGCCTTTAGTACTTCTGGTGCCCGGCTCTCCTCTGTGC
>KV907501.1:1398997-1533240 GCA_001990825.1 Aspergillus carbonarius ITEM 5010
GGGGGTTTTGGGTACTTGGAAGAAGGGTTAAGGGTGGGGTGAACCTACATGGATCTTGAGTTGATAGGTTAGGGATATCTAGTCTGTTCATTTTGGGGCGTATGGGGTGGGTTCACGCGTCGCGCGTCTTAATTGCGGGATGGGATGGGATGGAGTGGGTGTGTTGGTGATGATGATGATGGTGGTTTGGGGTCATGTTCGGGTCATTTCTTTGAGTTAAAGATGAAGGGTAATGGGCTGTTTGGTTGGTAGGAGGTTATGGATAGTATTGCATTAATGATGGCTGCTATTGTTGAGGTTGGATTAAAGTAAGTGGGTGATTCATGAGTAGGTGCTCCACTCTTCCCGCTGGTTGTGGTGATTTTCGGTTTGACGGGCTGTTGTTTGAAGTGGTGTGGAGGGTGGACATGTAGGGGAGAATGATGAATGGGAATTGTTTTGAATACCATTGATTTGATTCCGCTCGTGCTGGAGGGCGGATATGTAGTAGATTTGGGATAGCTTTGTCGAAAGGTTCTATTTCTACCTGGGTTTATGATCGGGTAAGGAAGGAGGGTCAGTGGTTTCTATGGTATTATTCAACCAGGGATGAAAAAAGCAAAGACCAAGCTGAGTGATATGATTCTTTAAGAAAAAAGAAAGTATAAGAAATGAATGGGAAGAATAGAAAAGAGACGTTTTGTTTTGGAAATCGTATCTAATGGCTTTGGTACCGAAATTTAGTATGGACTAGGCGTGTGAATCTTCCTAGTGGTTGCATTGCTGAATGCATCCAGAAGTGAGTTTGTTGTAAAATCGTTCAAAGTGTTTTCTGATAAGGTTGTACTGATGCAGCCGGTGGTAAAAGAGCAGAGGTCTGCGTTGCATAGTTGAATGTACTCTATACCTTGGACAGCTACGCCTCCTCCTCCAGCAGTAGCAACAACAATCAGGGCGAAAATAATACCGATATCGAAATAGCTTGGACGAACACCGCATATCCTTTTACCACTTGAGCTTTACAGTGCTCTCGGTGTCATCTCTGGCTTACCAGTGGGTCCATCTTGCTCTTGGTCTACTGGTATCGGCACACCGGATCTATCCCCAGCGCAATAAACAGACTCTTGCGCCTGGTTGTCCGGGATCAGGCCATCAACGACCACGACTTCCAGGCTGGGCTGATTGGTCATCAATTCGAGTCAGCTATTATACTACTCATTGCATTGGGCATCTACTATCTACTCATGTAGAGATCAAGATGAGTCTGGGAGTTATATCATTGATATCAGACTCTCTATCAAGTAATCGTATGGTAAATTGAACGCACTCCCTCTCCCAAAGCTTGGCCGGGCTCTGTACTACACCCAAAAACACCTCCGCTTTGGTCCCCCACCCAGATGATTATATCCGTACAGCACTATTACTACCAATGGCTTTCAAAACTTCCCAATATACTGACCATCTATTCGAAATGACTATCCAGGGTTCTTTTGCTAGCACCAAGGCGGTCAAATACAACGCCCCTAAGACGAAGCACCCAGCAGGTCGTGTGCAACGAGGGACTCGGGGTCGGGGCAGTCCTAACCATCTTCCCACAGTGAGATACTTCAGCCCAGGTCCTTATTTACTCTGTGCATCTACCGTGGCTAGCCTTGTGGTCGGACAGCCGTACAGGAGAGTTCTATGGTCTGCATACGAGCTAATCTACATTCAACCTACACCAAGCTATCCATCATACTCTTCGAATAAGAACATAGTGACATTTTTTAGTATGAAATAGCCTCATGCACTGCAAACTGACTCTAGTTGAAACATGCAGGATATCGCGCCATGCGTGTCTTCCTCCAAACCCACAAGCCAGACTAGACGGATAGAATGCGTCTCAGTGATATACCCGGACTTATACCAGGCAGTTGGCCTATCCCAGAAGAACAAAACACCGACAACATCGAAAGCCTCTATTCATCATTCTCTCTCTCTACCTCTGTAGCCTCCGACCTCCACCTCACACGAACCCACGACTACACACAGGAGCTCATATCCCAGTGTCGCAAGCTAATCACCATTATACACAGTATGGACGAGACTCGAGGAAGAGATTACCCTCAAGAACAACTATATTGAGGGATTGGTGGCAGAACTGAAGGAGCCAAGGAGTAACAGGCAGCGCCTGGCCTGCTGGGAGGGGCGCTATAAGGAAGCGCCACGAAACACGAAGAGGTGTCATGAGGAGGAAGGCCATGAGGACAAAACCATGAACGCACAATTTGATGAAAATGAGGTTAAGGCTCTTGTCGCGCAGATCGATGATATTATAAGCAAGCAGAATTGGTATTCTGGGTCCAGCGGCGGCTCAGTGCTCCAGAAGTCTTTAATAGGTGAAAGAACACTGGTTTCAGAGGCAGTCAACAAAGCTACGAGTGTCAAAGGGAGATTGAATAATACCGAGAACATCATCAGACGTTCCGCACATAGATATTACCATCAAAGGAAGGAGTGAATTCATGTAGTGCAGCACTCGTGGTGGGTGTTGCTCTTCCTCGCGGAGGTTGAGAATTGCATGTAGGTTAAGCTGGTTCATCCCTTATCCCGGATTCGTTATCGAACTTGTCTTGCATCTTTTTATCTTCATTATGAAAGTGAGCGGGTTTTTTTTTTGGTTACATTGGGCTGCGATTCATGAAACGTAAGATAAATCTAAAGATGCATCTAGTTTAGATCAATATGCCGATTCTCACTTGTTAAATCGAAAAGAATGTCATGTAATAACTATCAACATTCAGATTTCTAGTGAAAGCCGACATGGGGGATACCAGTAGAATATTCGGCAAAGCTCAAGCTGTGGGTGAAAGAGTATTCTCACGGGGGTCGATGTATATTCATAGTCCTCATTCAATCAATAATGAGGTGTATGTGGCTATATTTAACTACCACATCCTGGTCCTCGAAATTCCTATCCTAGCCAAGTCTAAATAACCTCGCAGTCCTCCCAATATCTAAGCCAATCCCATATCCTTGTAGAAGGCATCGGTCTTGGGCTCACGGCCCAAGAACTCAGTCAGCGTCGTCATCTCGTCCTGGCTGCCTCCCTTCTCCAGCACCTTGTATCGGTAGCGACGACCAGCTGCCGGGTTCATCGGATCCTCCTTGAACACCGTGTAGAACATATCGGTCGAGTAGACTTGGGAGCTGGAACAAAGTTAGTGACTAGAAACTCAGGCCAAAGATGTCCAATATACCTCAGGTAGCCATAATATCCAGCATCATAGCCGCCGATCAAGTGTCCGAAAGTCGCCTCACCGTGTCCCCATTCCTCACCCAGGCCCAAGCTCTCAGGGCCCTCCATCTGTGTGATATCCTTGCGTAGAGTGTTATACGTTGCCGAAATGGGCAGCTCCTTGATCTTCTCGTGGCTCTCCGGTTGGTGCACAGTCATGTCGAAGATACCAAAGTGGAGCTGGCGCAGGTTGAACAGCGCGTCGTTGACGTGCTTGGTCCGGATCAGGTTCTCAATCACGGAGTCGGGAATCTGCTCAGAAGGCGCCTCTGTGGCGCCGGCATGCTCCTTCCAGGCTGCAAGATACTCAGGCGACAGTGTAGAGTAGTGCTTGCTGAGGGACTTTAGCTGGGATGGGGTCCAGCACCAGTTCTCCAGCATTTGACTAGGAGCCTCAACGAAATCACGAACTGTGTTTGTACCGTGGAAACGAGAGTAAATCGTCTTGGAAACCAAGTCATGAATACCATGGCCCAGCTCGTGGAAAAGAGTGACCACCTCGTCGTGCTTTAGCAAGCTCGGCTTCTTCGGGGTCGGCTTGGTGAAGTTACACACAAGTGCCGTGGCCGGGTAGCGACGGTTGCCCTCCGCATCAATGAAGCCCTACAGTTGTTAGTATTCAAGGATTCATACCTTAGACAGGATCAACATACCGGCTGCAGGTTGAAGTTGGCAGCGTGGCCATACTTGCCAGTCCGAGGGAACAAATCCAAATACAGGTAACCCACGAACCCGCTGCCCTCGCCCTCGTCGTTCCAAACGCTAAAGATCTGGACGTCTTCGTGCCAGACAATGTCACTGCCTTTGCCCGAAGACGCCAACTTCTCCCGATCCTCACCGGTGATCTCTACAAACACCAGACCAAAAAGCTCCTCGAAGATCTTCAGCATACCTTCAATGGTAGTCTGAAGAGGGAAGTATTCAGCAATGAGCTGCTGGTCCAAGGAGTAGTCCTTCTCCAGCATGAGACGATCATAGTAACGGTGATCCCAGAGATAATAGTGACCGTCAAAATTCTCCCCACGGGACTCCAGGTCGGCCTTCTTCATCTCCAGCAAGCTCTTGACTTCCTTCTGTCCACCGGCTGTCAGACGGGACCGCAGGTCACCCAGGAAAGTGTTGACCGTCTGCGGTGTCTTTGCCATCTTGTCCTCAATCCGGAATGCCGCATGGTTGGGGTAGCCGAGCAGGCGAGCGGCCTCATCACGCAGGATAATGGCCTCCCGGAAAAGGGGCACGTTCTGGTTGCATTTGTTTTCGTTCTGAATCATGACCTGCTTGCGGGTCTCGGGGTTCTTTGCGTACTTCATGGTAGGGAAGAGGTCAGGGTACTTGAAGGTCAGCCAGAGTTTGCCCTCGTTCTCACCCTCTCCCTTCTTCAACCCAGCTAGGACATCCTCGGGTACGCCATCCAGCTGTTCGGGGGTGAACCAGATACCCTCATTCTCTTCATTGAGGTTCTTCTGAAATTCAATGCTAATCTGACTGAGGCGCTTCTTGATTTCCTTGAACCGGTCACGCTTGGGACCAGCGGGGAGACCCAGACCATTGCGAATAAAGTCCTTGTGTTCCTTCTCCAGCAGACGACGGGATTCCGGGTCAAGAGATTCATTCTTGTTCAGCACGGCATCCACAAGCTTGAAGACATCCTCGCGCATGGCTGCCTCGATGAAGAACTCATCCATCAGCTCCTCCGCCTTGGACGATGCATCCCGCAGCTCTTGTTGGGTCGACACTGCCTGGTAAAAGCTGAGAATATGGGACTCCAGAGCCATGACGTTCTCATCCTGTGCCAGGGGCTTGACGACCGCGTCGAATGTAGCCGAGTCGGACTTGACGGTTGCCACGACGTCATCCTGAACCTTGCGGGAGGTCTCAATGAGTCGCTTGGCGTCATCGACAATGGACTGGGCAGTTGCAGTGAAGAGGGGCGGTGCCTGAGGAGGCCGACGGAGGTGCTCGGGGGCCATACTGGCGGTTGTGAGGGATTTGCGTAGGTTTGTCAAAGCTGAATGGGGGCTTGTAGGGAGTCGAGAACCCCGGAAATGGCCCAGGACGGAGGAAAGTCTGAAGGCGGGAGAGGAAAGGCGGAGTGGAGGAGCCACGGTGACGAGGAGAACGCCCAAGAAGAGGACGAGGAAGGCGGGTAGATAAAAGGTGCGACGGAGAGCGGAGCTAATGATGACGGTTGGAGGGGTGAAAGGCGGGGTGGCAAGGGAGCTACTGCAATGGATTGATCCGAATACGTGGCTCGACAGTGGTGATGCAGAACAAGATGAGCTGGCCGGCAGAGGGTCCAAAGTCCGGCCGATCAGGTGCAAGTGGATCGCTAACTGCTTTCCCCTCCACCCGTTCCCTCCACCCTCCCTCCCTCGCCATCACTTTCACCATTCGTGATTTTATCCTGTCTGCCGACCACCCGCCGAGGATGAAGCTATGACCGCTCGGGGCATGGGGTCCACTCTACGTATGTCTATTGTCTCAGTCTATATTACATTTATAGCTCTAGGTACTAGCATGCCATAAGGATGGTCCAGGATGACTTTGGATATCAAGCTTCTATTCAGGATCTCAACAGTCAATGTTCCTAATCACATCATGTCACTTTTCGAATGAATGCGGTAAACCCGGCGTCGACTCAAAACCCGCTCCGTCGACTTGATCGGCCAACTCCAGCAACGCCAAACACACGAAAAAGAAAAGAACGCCCCGAGTGCTAAATTAAAAACGAAGGCTCATCGGAGTCCAGAGAGGAAAGAAAGGATGCGAGAGCGCAAATGATACATCAGAATATAAGGCGAAAGGATCATGGACATGGAGCCGTTCATGCGGCATCAGCGGTGGGGATGGGCTCGGGGATCTTGGTAACCTGTTCACCAGCCCGGATAACCCGCTGGCCAGTGCCGTCGCGAACATACTCGGCACCCTCCTTCTGGGCCCGCTTCCAGATCTCGACTTCACAACCACCACGGATCACACCCACACGCATGGTCGACAGGAGGTTGTGAGCACCGTTGGAGTGGTAGTAAATACCGCCGTTGAACATGGCAGTGGCGTCCTTGCCGATTCCAGAGTTGATCATAGCCTTGCCACCAGGGTGGTCCTTGATAAAATCGGTCACATCATGAACAACACCTGCAATGGCAATCAGACCGCGACCGTTCTTGGCCTGTTCGACGTAGTCATCCCATTCCATGACCGGCAGCTGATCAAGAGGGGTACCCCAGTCAAGCTTGGCACGCTTCTGATCGAGCTTCTTCTGGAGCTGCTGAACACGACCCTTCTCGATCTCGTTGGCACGGAACTGCTTCAGGTCGTAGGCCAGACCAAGCTGCTTCCAGGTCCAGATACTCCACTTGGTGGGGTCGTACTGGTGCCACTCAATAGCGTTGCGGTAGTCGGAGGGGAACTCGTGGTGGAAGTTGTGATATCCCTCACCAAGGGTGACCAGAGCAGTGATGATGTGATCACGGGGAGAGTTGCGGTCGTCGAAGGGCTGGTCACCGAGCCAGTGAGCCAAAGAGTTGACGCAGAAAGTAGCCTGCTGGACGAAGAAGATACGGAGGATGCCGGCATATACAAAGCCACCCCACCAGTCACCCCAGCCAAGACCGGCCACGAGCATGGGGACGAATAGACCCATGGTGAAGACGACCTTGAGGTAGTTGCGGTGCTGCCAAACGACGACGGGATCCTCGTTCAGATCGGAGATATCGGTGCGGCCGATACGCTTGGGGTTCTGCTTCATGACCATCCATCCTAGGTGCGAGTAGAGCAGACCCTTGCGGACGGAGTAGGGATCCTTGTCGGTATCGGTATAACGGTGGTGAGCGCGGTGGTCACGCGCCCACCAGCGGATGGAACCTTCGACGGCACCACCACCAACAGCGGCGAGCCAGATGCGGAGAGGAAGACGAGCAGAGTACGAGCAATGAGCCCACAAACGATGGTATCCTGTCAAACACGTTCTGTCAGTATACCGAGCCTATAAGCTGCTTCTAATCCTGAGGTGGACCAACCTGCGGTAATGCCGAGACCGGTGAAGAAGTAATAGACGACGGACCAGATGGCCGTCTTGACTTGCAAAGGCACCCAGAAGGCCTGGATGCAACCATACAAGGGAATGCCGATGATTAGGAAGACGTTCAGCCAGTTAACGTGCTTATACCAGTTGCTGCCAGTGAGGGCAGTATCGGCGATGTGGACCTTCTTGGGGTCAGCGGCGCGAGGCCGGGAGGCGTCCGCTGGCTTTGCAGACATGGTGATATCGTCTGTCTTCAGACCCTTCAGAGTGATTCGGACGAGGGTGAGAGGGACAGATGGGCGAGAGGGTGGGTTTAAAGAAAGGGCCGGGTAAAGGCGACCAAGAGGCGAGCGATAAAAAACAGACGGAGAAAACGGGTGGGGAATGCAATCGAATGGCAAAAGAAGTAAGCCGGCAGATCTGAGCCAGTGAAAAAGGGAAAATTCGGACGCAGTTGAACTCTACCAGGGTCCACCGGCGGATGATGGTTGGGGAAAAGCAAGGTGGGCAATGATGATGCGACTATGAGAACACGAGACGACAATAGGTTAAGAAGGGAGTGGCCTGACGGCAAGCTCAGAGGCTGACCACTGAAGCAATCATAAGATCCCGAGGTAGAAACCGGCCGGCATTCAACAGGGAAAAAGTAAGGAACAGACACTATCCGGGCGCGTCTGGAAGGTGTCCGGATCACTGAGAGCATCCGCGATGGCAGGTCGGACTATCTCCAACCATACAGCGCCAGCCCTTCGTCCAACTAAGCTTGTTGGGCCGCCTCTGATTTGATGGCCGCTGCCCGGCCAGACGCTGCCGTTTTGAGTATGGCTCTCCGGGATCCGCCAATCAGCGCCGGCTGTTCATCTGTTGAATCCCCAACGTTTTTCGCCCCCTGCCAGGTCCGTGTGTGGCTGGTGGCTTGGCTCCGGTGGCTGCTCGTGGCGAGTGGTCCCGGTTCGATCTCGGGACGGCTTCCTTTTCCGCAGCTGAGTGTCGTTAGTCTAGAGTGCCACCATTCCGCACGACTCGAGACATTCGACTAGCGGTCGCCCTTCGCGATTCTTGGGGTTATCTACTTGAATCATTGCTTTTATACGGCCACACTAACGCAGTCTAGTGCTGCTATAACCATACATTGTATTACTTGGTTGGTCCACTAAACTCCGACTTTACAGCTGAGTGCAGCCCTATGAGTGGACATTGCCACCGACTAGTACTCTGAAACAGTGAAGCGCCGTTTAATTGACTTGACCGGGATCCGCAAGCTCGGCAGAAGCCCTTTCCGGGTGCTCCGTTCGTGCTGATTTCCAATCCCAAACTAAAGGGATCATCGCCATATTATTCAGGCATGACCCCAACAAATTTTTCCCGCTATTTGCCACGTGATGGCACACCACCCCGGCCATTCTTTTCGATTGTCTGTTAGCGCCTCAGGCACCCACATGACCCAATATGTCAACAGGCCAAAGTAAGGCGTCCCACACCGCAAGTCTTTCAACCCCAGGCATCTTGGCACTACCTGGACCCCACGTTATCAGATATCCCCAGAAATACTCCGTACTCCGTCACGGGCCCCATATCTAGACCGGTGTTCAGAACAGCTTTCCGTTGAAGCCATCGTGCCACTATCACCTGGTTGGGGCCGGAGATACTATAGGGGATTATACCTCCATGGCCTCTCCAGTACCATCCACAAAGGAAGACTTGCACTCAAATTTTTTTTTGTTGGGAAAGCATGATGTGTCTTAGTAAATCGTAAATTGGCCATCGACTTGACTCGACCTGTCACTTTCTGCTTTTGAATCGTTGATCGTCTGAGGGTTGCTCGGTACGGAGTACGGAGTAAACGGAGATAAGTATATACTGAGAACAGCGGGGACCCTTGGCCCTCAAAACAGCAGCAGTTCTATGCAGCATAGAACCGCAGAACAGCAATGTCAGCCTCGATTGCCTCGGCTAGGAGCACTCAGTCTCCACGTGGGCCGACTAGTAGTATGCAGTGTCACTGTAGATAGTAACTATAAGGAATCATCGGTGAATCTTTTTATTTACACCATTTGAAGACGTTCATCTTGTCCTATGGCAGTACTCCGGAGTGACAAGTCTATCATCGCTATCAATTGCATGTCTGCAGTTTCTCCACGGATGATGGTGGTGAAGCTGCTCGATGACCGCAAAAAGAAATCGTTTGCAGAAAGCTATACGCTACATCCTTCAATTAACTTCAAATGGCTCAGGGATAGTCTTTCATTCCCGATATTCATGCAATAGAATTTTTTACAGTATGGTATTGATAGACTGTAGTATACATCATATGGGATTGGTATCAATATGCACTGAACAGCAAACTTAACCTCGACCTGCCTCGATAGTTACTATATGGTACCATTGTTACCTCTCACTCGGCAGACACCACCACTGTTATCTGAATATAAGACGACTGCTAACTTGAGTTGGCTAGAGATTGAAAAAATAGTGGCATTATAGCCTACTAATGACAAAGACAATAGCTTTATGTGAGAAAAAGAAACGTATAGAATGCGTGATTCGATAATCTCACCTGCACGATTTCTACATAGTATAGCCACTTGATCTATCCCACGTCCACTTTGATGCATATGCAGTGCTCCGGATTTTCCCGTAAAAATGTAGACGAAAGGAACCCTTTTCCGGTCCTTGCCGATCCGAGGTTGGCGATGAAGATGAACCGGTGGCTCGGACTGACGGCTCGGTCCCACTGTTTGTCTCCTTCACGGTGTCCGCGGCTGGACATGTCTGTGCCGATCGATAATCGGGGCGGGAGCATGTCGGATTGAGATTGTCCGAAAAAGAAGGAATGAAGTCTCTATTGATAGAATTGCCGAGCTGGACTGATTATTGCATTACAGTCCCTTTGAGTTTTCCCAACGAGCGGGGTATGCTCAGCCATGATCTTTGCGGAGTATCTATTTTGTACACCGAAACTTCCTCCTGGGATATCAAAATACCATTAGACTATTGAAAGACAGAATAGAATCTATCGGTACCCGCTGGTGTATGCTTTGCGACTATGCTGAATTATTGATTCGTAATGAAAGAGAGGCGAGCATCAGGATAGCGAGATCTCCTTGCTCTAAAGACATACGCGACTGTGCCAGGCCCTCCCCTTTACCGATTATTAAATGTGTAGATAAGTCTTACCAAGTGAGTGGCATCAAGCAATCATCTGACTGCCGTGCTTGTCTCTGTTCTACTTTCACCTGTTTCACTTCTTGGTTGATATGGGTTATTTGATTCTCTACCCTTTTTTATCCAGTCCACCCTCCAGGTAACTTCATTTTATTGTTCATCCCTCTTCTTCGGATTATGTGTTTGTTTTTCTTGGCTGGTCATAGAATGTCCGTCTTTTGGGAAAAGCTCACCGATGTTATGCCAGCACAAATAGTTCCGAGTTCTACTTTCGACCCTAATCCCACCTATTCTTCAGATCTAGGTACTTATACGGCATGCTTAAAACCAAACTTCGCAGATGCGAAAACTATAACCAAGGCCTCCAGAGTCAAAGTCTTGAGATTATCTCATACAAAGCATTCGAAGAGCCTGTCAAAGTGATGTAATGAGTTATACACTCACCTGCAACACTGAACCTTCTTTGATCTCGTAGTACAAACACGACCTAATGTAAATAGTTAGAGAGCCTAAGCCTGATAGTATCTCACCATATGGACCTCTATCGCCAAATAAGTAACGACATGCTGAGTAAGAGGATGATTGGTACGATTGTCACAAAGATGCAAGTATGCAACTACTTTTTGCTTGATAGCGACAATATGCTCGATGATACAAAGCTTTCTAGACTGGGTCGGGGCTGGAGGTCCAAGGGCAACGGGTAAGCCATACTCACTAATAAGTCTAGATCAAGGTGCCTGCTTAATGGGTACTGGGAACATGGAAATTTATCCTGAGAGAGTGAATTGTTTCAATTGATGTTTCTCATGCTACGAACTCTACCTCAAAAGATCAATCATAGCTGAAAGATTTGTTCGTTTGTTCTATATCGAGAAACAGTGCCTAAGGGTTACGTATATTATATATCAAGTACTATTCACCAGATCCCACACAATGCTTTTCGAGCTTCCGTTATTTTTTCAAATTTGTGAATACCTCAACGATACAAATGCTAGTCTAAACACCTATCTTGATGTGCTGTACGGAGTTGGTATGTGACTGACCAGACTGCGAGTGCTCCAAAAATATAAGGCTCATCATTCCCTAGTAGTACTAGTACATCAGAAATATATAGTAGTATATCAGACTTCTGACTGGTGAATTGTGCTCCTTTCTCTAGGCCTTCTTTCCTTAAAAAAAAGTTAGACATAGAAAATAATAGAATGTCTACACCTATGACCTTTTAATATTCTGCTGAACATGAGTCGCAACCTGCAAATGGCCTCTGCGCGTGGTATGCGGGTATATGGGAATTGAAGTTTTCATCCAATATGGGGTGCGTGGAAGTCCAGCATACTTCTCTAGATACACCAGCCCGATAAGACTAAATCTCTCATAGCAAAACCTCCAGAGACGCGAAATGTATCAGATGCTTATTGGGGTCCATCTGTGGGTCGCATTTACACCTTTCCCGGAAGGTGGAGTACAGTATTGATGGGTTAATTGATTCTGTGTCTTGCACGATGATATGTTCACCCAGGAATAAATAGTGACTGTTACATGTAATATGTATAGCTATTCCAACTCTAATCTAGATATATGACAAGGTCATGATGTTCACAAGGGCATTTCAGGAAGGGATACATGTAGCTTTAGTTTTAACACCGTTTGAGATCACGCATTTCTATTATGTGGGATGGGTAACTAAGTGATATGACTAGACATATATTCCACCGTTTGATCAGGGCCGATTTGCGCCGATAGAAAGCTTGAGCTAATACTTGTGCCTTGCATCATGCATGAGATTTAGACTGCTGGAGTAGGTAGATACCGATTGCGGGCCGTATGGGAAATAATTACAGGAGGGAGGATATGGAAGGCAGCACTTTGCCAATATAGAATTGTCATTGTTTATTCATATTGATACAGAAGAAGACAGACCACCGAGTCAATTCGTAGAATGCGACCTGGCAATGCGACGTGCAGCAAAGGTGTTAGTCAGGAGCGAAAGTCAAAGGTTGCGATAAAGTTGGACCCGGAGGGATTCCATGACTAATGGATTGCCGGATTGGGGCTGGTGGTTCCCCGGACTGCGACCAGCAACAGAACGGTCCGATTCTTCGATTTTCCCCTGGTGCACCCTCTAGTACTAGCTGTAGCTTATATCTCCCCCAGTCCTCCCACGTTCTGGATGAGTTCTACTCCGGCCACAGTCGGGTTGGTCGGCTCCAGGCCCATCGGCCACCGGCTATCAGCCCCAGACGCGAGGCATGGATTTCGGCGGAACCCGACCTGGGGACAGATAAGCGGTCGGGGGCGTTACATGAGCGGACTCTGTCACCGGCGGCGGCCCTTATCGCGGGGCCCACCGGGAGCCTGCGCAAAGACCAGCCAACTGAGTTAAGCCGATGGCGAACCAGTCAGCCACTAGTGCTGCCCAGACTTGCAGCTCGCTTGGAATTTGGCTCGTGTGTCTGGCACGCGGCGCGAAAGATAACCGGCCCTGACCATTATTCGATTGATTCACCCACCGTGTTTGCCACTGATAGCTGGTATCATCACCCACTCCGCTCCGACCTTCGATCCTTCCGATCCATCTTCGAGCTCCCCGCGCAATGCCCCGTCTATATAGACACCTTGTCCGTCGATGTCTGGGTCCATCTTAGTCGATTCCCCGGATCCAAACTGAAACATCGTCGAGAACCGACCCCTCAATCCACTCTTGGCCAATCTGAGGTGACCTAGTTGTGCAACATAAGGAGACGATCACCATCTGTCGACAGTCTTTAACTGCATCCTCATACCACTCCCCTCCGCGACAAAAACACCTTCCGCATCGCAGAACTTACCTCTTGCCGCCATGGACGGTCCTGACCAGATAGGCCCGGATTACCGGCCTAAGCAGACTTGGGGTGATAAAACACGCCGTCTTGTCAAAGCCTTCACTACAAAGTGCGTTGGTGAAATTGATAGTTCTGCGCTGGGTGATGTGCTAATCTATCCATAGGGAGGGCCTCGTCGGAGATTATGATTACTCCTATCTGTTCACCCCGAATATCCCATTCCTCACAAAGAGGCGAAGCTCGGCTCCATTCTTCGGACTTGAAGACCGAGTTCCTGTTGTGTTGGCTCTCCTACTTGGATTGCAGCATTCGCTGGCGATGCTGGGTGGAAGTAGGTACTTTGCGATTCTTTGGTCTGACCAGTATTGACCTTCATAGTCATCTCTCCTCCCATTCTAATCGGTGGCGCATCCGGTGCCAACTTCGGATCCGAAGACTACCAATACCTCGTCTCAACGTCGCTCATTGTCTCTGGCATCCTGTCCGCTATTCAAATGACCCGCTTCCACATCTATGGCACGAAATACTACATCGGAACTGGTCTGATTTCTGTCGTGGGCATTTCCTTCGCCACGATCACTGTGGCATCTGGGGCCTTCGAGCAAATGTATTCCACTGGATACTGCCCCACGGCCGAGGACGGGACTAAGCTACCGTGCCCCAAGGGATATGGTGCTCTGCTGGGAACTTCGTGTTTGTGTGCCTTGCTCGAAGTTGGTCTGTCTTTCATGAGCCCTAAGATTTTGAAACGCGTCTTTCCACCCCTCGTCACCGGTCCCACCGTGCTCCTGATCGGCGCTAGTCTCATTCAATCTGCCTTTGAGGATTGGGCAGGTGGCTCTGGAACATGCAGTGAAAACCCTGGCAACGGTGCCCTGTGCCCGAGCGCAGACGCGCCGCACGCTCTTCCTTGGGGAAGCGCGGAATTCATTGGACTGGGCTTCTTGGTCTATGTGTCCATCATCATCTGCGAGCGCTTCGGTGCACCCATTATGCGATCCTGCTCCGTTGTTGTCGGTCTGCTGGTTGGCTGCATCGTGGCAGCTGCATGCGGGTACTTTGATCGATCGGGCATTGACGCTGCACCCGTGGCCTCCTTTGTCTGGGTCCGCACGTTCCCGTTGGTCGTCTACCCACCTTTAATTCTCCCACTGCTGGCAGTGTACATTGTCGTCATGATGGAATCGATTGGAGACATTACGGCCACCTGCGATGTGTCCCAGGTCGAGGTCGAGGGGCCCACCTTCGACTCGCGTATCCAAGGCGGTGTTCTGGGTAACGGTATCACCTGTATTTTGGCTGGTCTCTGCACAATGACCCCAATGTCCGTCTTCGCCCAGAACAACGGTGTCATCGCTCTGACCAAGTGTGCCAACCGCACCGCCGGTTACTGCTGCTGCTTCTTCCTCATCGTCATGGGTATCTTCGCCAAGTTCGCTGCTGCCCTTGTCGCCATTCCCAGCTCTGTCCTCGGCGGCATGACCACCTTCCTTTTCTCCTCCGTGGCCATCTCCGGTATCCGCATCATCTCCACCATCCCCTTCACGCGTCGCAACCGATTCATCCTGACTGCTGCATTCGCTGTCGGCATGGGCGCCACGCTCGTGTCCGATTGGTTCGACTACTTCTTCACCTACAGCGGCAACAACCGCGGCTTGACAGGCCTGCTGGATGCTATTGAACTGGTCATGGAGAACGGGTTTGCCATCACCGCCCTACTGGGAGTGGTGTTGAACCTGATCCTTCCCGAGGATCCGGAAGAAGAGGCAGCCATTGTGGACGCCCGGGGCGACTACCGCCGGAGCGAGGACGTGATGACCTCTTCGGAGAGCACACAGTTCACCAAGGGAGAGCCATCCGCCTCCCCCAGTGCATGACGCTTTGATTTTGGTTATATAAATTAGGTTGGATTGGCGATTTGCTTGGATTTCTTTTGGATACCCTTCTTTGTTGACCTAGATGGTCATTGACATGCAATGAATTATTTAATTATGCACATTGGGCATTATAAGATTACTAATGTAGAATACAGTCGACTAGAAAAGCGAAGTAGAGTATAGTACAGTCCGGCACCATAGGATCATCACACCCCCTCCACCTTCTCGCCCGGCGCCAACATCTTGATGTAAAAGTGTTCGCCCGTCTCCAGTACGGAGATGGGATCATTAACCCGCAGCGTGAATTCTAAACCCACATTAGCATTTCCACAGTAACAACAATGTCAACAACAACAAGCACCACCACCTCTAACAAGACCTGTCCCCACAGAAAAAAAAGCCCCAAATGCAAACCAAAAAGAAAGAAAGCAGAGGGGAGAAAAAAAAAGGAAAAGAAAAAAGAAACTCACCCCTAACAGCGGGAACCAACTGCATACCCAAACACGCATTCGTACGATCTCCCGCATCAATCTTCCGATAACTCTTCATAGTACGATCCGGTTCAGAAGGATGTCTAATCCCCGTATCGGGATCAACATTAGGTAATTTGCAGCGAATAGTCCTGCAGACAGTGTGAATCTCCACACCCACTTCCTCTTCACTATTCCCGTTTCCCTCCTTCACTGACTTCAACCCTGATCCTGAAGCCCGGCCAGAAGACAACATAGTGGAAGTAGTAGTAGTAGTAGTAGAAGAAGAAGAAGAACCACCCCCAACTCTTATCCTCTTCCACTCATCCTCCTCAAACCTCCCCGGTCCCTGAACTACCACATTCGCCCGAAACCGTCTAACACTCAAGCACGGAATATCCCGCGCACACCGCCCCGCTACGTCCCGAATGCTAGCCATATTGACCAAATGCAGGGGATACGCGTCCGCGAAGCCCGTGACGGGCTGAAACCCGATATCTGTCTTCCGTGGCGCGCAACGGAAGATTTCTCGGTGGTGGGCCTCGCATTCTCGGAAGAGGGTGAGAGGGCGGCGGAGGGGCGGCGGGGTGGTGGTGTCGTAGGTGAGAAGGGTGCGGAGGGAATCCGGGATGAGGTGTCCATAGTTGTAGGCTAGGGGGGTGTCTTTCCAGATTTTGACGGGGGTGAGGGGGAAGAGGTGGGTTTGGGAGGATGGGGGGGTGAGAGGAATGGTGAAGGAGGTGGTTGTGGTGGGGAGGAGATGGAGGCGTTGGAGGAGTTTGGTGATTGAGTTGGTGGGAAGGCGTGGGTAGTGGATGATGAGGACGCCGTTGGATTGGATTTCGGGCAGGGTGGGGGAGTATGAGGGGGAGGTGGGATCGGGGATCCAGATCTCGGGGCGGAGGAGGGCAAGGCGTCGGAAGTCGCGGTCGCGGAGGGTGCGGGCGGTCCAGTGGCCGGTTGGGGGTGAGGGTGAGGGTGTGGTGGTGTTGGTGGATGATGGAGGTGGTGGCGATTGTATGAACTCGGCGAAGCAGAAGAGTCGGTCGTATTTCAGACCTGTCTCGATCACCTCGGCGGTTTCGAGCTCTACTCCGGTGCAGCTTTTGATCGGATATGTGAAGAGAGCTTTGACGCGCCAGGCAGGGTGGCCGGTTTCATCGGTGGCGGTGCTGGGCACGCCGTGAGTGTATTTGGAGGCGTATTCATCATGGAGATTGGATTGCTGTGATGGAGCGAGACCGAGCCTGCGGCAGCCTCTCGGAGGTGGGGGAGCGGGGTTGAGGTAGGGGACGAGCAGCGGGATGCAGAGGATGATGGGGAGGGTGGATAGCCAGATGATGGCGGGCAGGGAGGTTAGACCATGGAGGAAGGCGGCGGTGATGGTGGGGAAGAGGTCCAGCATTGGCGGTATAGTGCAGTTGGCAGGCAATGAGTGAAGATAGAGTTTAAGAGTGAAGCGGATGGTACACTCCGTAGTCGAGAACGGAGATGTAAGATGACTGTGAATTGAATGATTATCGGAGCCGAAAAATCGTGTTCCTGGCGATCCCGCAGTTTTATCAGATCAACTTGAGACGGACCGGACTCGGAACCAGCCGACGAGGGTGGGGCCGGCTTGACACTGGCAGCAGCAGTGATCCATCTTGATATAAAGGCGAAATATCATCATCTTACAGATGTGACTTGCTTACTCACGTCTAATTAGCTACCAACGGATTTGGACCTACTAGACACAACAATACGCCACTGTGTATGCCATATTAGTATAGCATTCGGGCTCGATAACCGACAAAACTAAATAATAACAGTCCGCCGCTGGGCTCACCATGTAGGGAAGTCGTATGCGCTAATGCGTTTATCATCTTTAAAGACTTAGCTCACTCGCAGTTCCGTTCACTGTTGGCGTTCCACTTACGGGGTGCGTAAGCGGCCTGGAAGAGCCGATCTTTCTCCGCTAGATGCGGTGGCGGCTGCGAAGGAGAGAACCCATTCCTGCCGCCAGTCTGGCTCTACAAATCTGCTGCATTGTTCGTGTCGCATTTGGATCTTCTGAAGGTCACGTAGGTCGCTAGTTACACATGGTTGTTGCAAATCGCGAAGCTGATGGGAGAGCATGGGGAAAGAGGGGGGGTTTATACTGGCGGGAGATGGGTTCCAATCACCTGATGTTCCTGCCAGATGCGGATCACAAGGGAACGCGGAGGAAACAACCTCATGAGGGATGGAAATTGTCAGACGGAGTCGATCGGTAGGACAAAATCGAATGACAGCGTTGAGAAGGTCACCGAAAACCTGCCTGCACCAAGAAGTGTCCGCAAAGAGAATCTTCGATAGTCAAGGCCTGATACAGGGAACAAGTCGTCGTAAGAGACACAGAAGGAGGCGTCTGCCCCACTGCTGTGATTTTATGGCAAAGACATAGTCCACACTTTCCTCCTGCGCCGGTCCATCGAATCTATCACCCGTTCGCCAGTCTCGGCCCATTTGTCGAATAACCGCCTCACCAGCTCGTCAATTCTCTTCTCGTCCTCTTCCAGAATGGGCTCGAAGGTCTGTTTCACTGATGAAACCCTTTCCGTCCAAACCTGATATTGTTCCCGATCGCCCTGAATCTCGCACGTTTTGGCTACCGCCTCCATTGCTCTGACAGTCTGCAGAGAGTTCGCCCCCGCCACCGAGGACCACGTCTCCACGGCGCGACGTTGAATAGCACTCCCCTTCATCAGCTTCGGACCACCTTGCGATACGAGTGTGGCAGCCAGGATGGCGGACGCATGAAGACACTCGGGGCTATCTGCACCGGTTATGTCTGTAATGGTCTTCAAAGCCTGGCGTGAAAGCGCTTCCGCTGTGGTAAAATCCCCTAGCCCCTGGTACGATCCAGCAATCCCGCTGTCCAACTGGGCCACCATCATCTGCTCGGGGGCTGTGTCCTGCCGAAATCGCTGCCAATAGTGGTCTTTACACTCAAGGCTGAGGACCAAGGCATCCATGAAGCTACCCTGGAAGTTCAGGGTATCCCGGAGAAGTAGAGCGGTCTGCAGCGTGCGCATATGCGCCGTGCCCAGCAACTGGACTAAAATCGCGTGTATCGTCTCGTAAATAGACTGGGACCGCTCCCATCGCCCCATTCCGCTTAATATCGTAGCCACATCTTGAATGACTCCAAACGTGTGGAGTAGAGAAGATACGGTCGACTGATCCGGGTCCCAGGCTTTTTCATACTCTTCACTGAGAACAGCCACCAAAAGTGGCCCGGCTAAACGACTGTTTCCGACCTCCATATATGCGGTTGCTAGATTGGCTCTACCGCGTGCCAGAGTTACATCTCTGGGCTCTGGATGCATCTCAAGCTTCTCTACGGCTTCAGCAGCCATACTCATAGCAGCGAAATACTTTCCTTGCTGGAGTAAGACCGAGGAGCACTGGACCATTACAGCCGGCATCAACCATTCAGTCTGATTTCGCCCACCCAGAGCATTAACAGCCTCTTGATATTGCTCCTCTGACTCGGCAGCCTTCCCAAGGTGTCTATACACAAATCCGAGGCTCTGTAAGCTAGACTGAGCCCCATAGGGCAGCTTCCTGATTCGTGGTCGGATCAGCCGGACTGCATCTCGTGCCACATGCTCTGCTTCCAGAAGATATTCACCTCGATCAAACCCACAGTCTGCGAGACCTTCTGCGATACAGTTCATACGATTGACGTTCTCCCGATCTCTAGCATCATCTGCCGCTAAAGGGTACTGCAGCACGGAATACCGGTACGGCCTAGCTTCGGCGTGTCGTCCCTGCCTGATAAGATTGAGACCGAGCTCACACTGGCTGAGACAGGCCGCGACGCTTCCACGGCCGAAATGGCGTTGCTCAATTTGAGCGACCTTTTCACGAAGGGGTTGCGCCGTAAGACACATATCCCAGGATTCGTAAAGGCCGGCCAATTCCCGCATTGCCGTGACGGTGATCTGCTGGTCACCCGCCAGTCGGATGCAAGACTTGACCAGCCGCACCAGGAGGGGTTCAGCATCGGCATAATGGCCTAAGGTGCTGAGAGCCTGACTCAGCCCTGTGATGGCGTCGAGCTCTATGGGAGTTGCGGTTGTTTGGAGATCGGCAATCAGACCCATAGCTTTTTGGAAGACATCAACTGCTGCAGCTGGTCTGCCCATATCTTGCAGCAGACTTCCTGAATTAAGCATGGTCATAATAGTATCATGTCTCTCGTCCCCTTCGCGATGACGGTGTATCGCAGATAGCTCTGAATTCAACAACAGAGCATCGTTCACACGTCCAGAGAGCTGGTATAACCATGAGAGAGTGGATTTGTCTTGTAGCACAGGAAAGCTCATCGGCCCATATACTTCGTTGTAGACAGGAAGTGTTTCCTTAAGTAGGGCCTCTGCTTCGGGGTATAGCCTTTCCTTGATATAGGCCGTGCTTAGGATGGACTTGGTTCGAAGCACAGTAGGATGATCTGGAGGAAAAATTCGGAGTCGGATCTGTAGTGCTTTGAGGAAATGCCCATGAAGTCCGGTGGTCAAGCCCTCTTGAAACCGGATAAATCCGAGGATGTCATGCTTGTCTGCCTCAAGAGCCGGACTAAGCTTGATTTTATCCAACTGCTTTATGGCCAGGACACCTAGCTCCTTTGCCCTGGTTGCATCTTTGATAGAATACAAAGCTATAACGGCCTCCATCATGGTTTGTACAGTGCACTCCTGTTCGGTGCCGAAGACCCACTGCCGCACGTTAAAGGCCTGCATTGCCCAATCCACCGCCCCCTGGTGGTTTTGAAAAGCACTGCATGTCCTCGCGAGTTTGAGCATCAGAGCCGCTGCGCACTCTCCGCATAGAATGCCGTCAGACGCATGATCATTGAGCCCTCGTTGTGATACGAATGCGGGTGGGATCTCCTCACCCATGGACCGTATTTTGTCAGACTGAAGCAGAGCAACAGCGTGTGGAATGCAGGCAATGCAGCTATCCGCCACCCGCCAACTCAAGTCATCAAAGCTCGGAAAGTTCTGACTCACGGCCTTGAGGGTGCTTGCCGTCCACTGCTGTAGCTCATGGTTTTGTGCCAGCCAGCTTCGCATAGCCAGCCGTACTAACCGGTGCATATCAAATGTGCCCTGCTCTCTGGCTAGTATACCTCCTTCCGATGCACTGGGACTAATAAGCGAAAAGGCCTGCAATGTCTCTAGTGCCTTGACTAGCTCTGGGGAGAGCTCGTCGGATGCGATCACTAGAAAGACGGGTATTGCCTGCGCCTCCAGTAGGGACATTCTTTTAAGCATGTCCCCGGCGGCAGGGAAATTACGGCTGATATACTCAAAAGAGATGAACAATGTTGCTGCAATGGGGTTCTTGTTGCTTCCCCGCTCCTGGACATCATCCTCAGGATCTTGATCAAGTAGGTCCAACTGCGATCGAGGGCTTTCGCGGTACAGCTGTAGGTACTCGCCTGCATCGATGCCGTTGTGCTTCATGAATGCTGCGGCCTGGACGATGGCAAGTGGGACACCAGCGAGCTCTTCAATCAAGTCCCTCGCAACTTCCAAACTTGGCTTGGATTCTAGTTTGCTGATCAAGAGGTCTTGGGCGTGGGCGGTGTTCAGTCGGTCGAGGGACAATAGCCCAGACGAGGAACCGGTGAAATCCAGCCCAACACGCTTATCGCGCGTCGTCAGGAGAATGGATCCGTTCTTGGAGCGTGGCAGCAAGTTACTGAGACAATCGGATCCATACCAAACTTCGTGGTCGTCGGCATTGTCGAGCACAATGAGCCACTGTCCACTCCCGTCACTCTCAAACCATTCTGTCACCATATACGCACTGTCCCGGTCACTGGCCTTGTACCCAACAATGGAGACTTTGTAAGCAATTCTTTCATACGCTTGGAGAAACTGGGCCTTTGTCGATGCGTTGATCCAGAACACTGAAACGGACGACCCCCGAAATTGGTGAGCGTATTCGAGCGCCACCCAGGTTTTACTGGTCTCGCTCGAATTAGCCTCCCGACAATGTGTGATTATAGCCTTTGGATAAGCACTCACCCAATGCCTCCATGAGCCACTAGTGCCACGCGGTCCTGTATCTTCAGCTTATCTGCCAATGCATTCATGACTTCATCCCGCCCGTGCAATTGGTCGTCCCTGTGGATGTCCACCATGAACATCACGGTGTCTTTCCGGAGGCTATTACCAGCCACATCCACTATTGTCTCTACGGCCTCTAAGGCCCAATCCTGTAAGAACGCCTTGGCGCAGGCAGCCGCTGTGGCCGCTGCATAATCCTGCCACGGCTTGCTCTTATGCGAGTCTGCATAGTCGCCGACACCTTTGATAACAAGGCTGAAGAAGATATTGTCAACATCAACACCCCCCATCTCCAATCCAATGAATCTCTCGCGGTAGGCAAGCTCATCGCGGTGGCTGCCCGATTTCATGACTGTGCTTCTGGAGCCGATCCGACCGAGGTGAATAGCTGGGGGAAAGCCTGCTATGATCGGGTCTGACCCTTCAGAGGTAACAGTCCTTTTTCTATGCACATGGCTATCTTTGTCACATCCCAGGTCGCTGCAAAAAGCCTCGATCGCATCGGCGCAGACACTATCGGTTGCGCACTTGCTGCAGATGGAAGGATCACGGTGGCGATGGAGATATGATGGCTGGAACAGGCAATCGGACCCCAAACCAGGATAATGGTACTTTCCGTGAGGCAGGCCCTGCAGCGTCTGGAGCCATGTCTGTGTCTTTTCTTGAAGACGCCTGCGATGAGCATCGGTCTCCAACTTTCGTAAGACGGCTTGTAATGCCGAGAGAGGAATGTCTCCGGTGGCTGCCTCTTCTTCAGTTTGTGTGGACTGGAATTCAATCGGTTGTACCGACTGGCTGATGATCACATCTCCTAAGAAGATCTCTGTCTGTCGATGCGGGTCGGAGGGGACGCCGCCGCAGACTCCCACCACCAGGGCGAGTTGAATCCCGGGAAATGTGGCGCGCAGACTGATGGCAACACCGGCTGCGCTGTCCTTGCCCATGTGCGCCATCTGCGCTACCACGACGTGGTGCGCAGCAAGCACACCGATGGTGTACACATTAGAATCTCCAGGGACCTTACTATAGACCTCCTCAACATTCTCCCAGCGATGGTCGAGAAGCGCGATCACGGCATCTGCTTCGCGGGGAAGAGCGCAGATGATGGCGACGTGAATGTCATGGCGATCGCGAGGGGGATGGGCCACCACGGCCATTTCATCTGCATATAGAAAGATTATGCGCTAGCAGCCGTCAACCGAAAGTATCGTAGGAATTGATTCCTTCTATGGGTTGCCGGTATCCCACGGGGTCTCCGTTGCGGGGATTGGAGAGGTGCGGGAGGGAAATCATAGATGGTTCGGGCAGCGCGAGGTTAAGCGATTTTAGCGCGCCAGGGTCCAGCACTAAGGCCTACTAGATCGGCAAGCTCACAATATCAAATATGATTGTCCCCACGAAGGGAGAAGCTGTGGACTTCACCATGCGTTGCTGCGAACTGACTTGGTTCTTCGACGCGCTCTGAAGCCGAGGTTGACAGACGGAGGGTTAGTGACTCTGTGTGCGTGTGATGTCCGGAGAATGGAGTTTACGGGTCTGGGATGAGACAAGAGTTAGTCAGTGAAAAGATCCAATTCCCCAACTATAACTTAAATACTTGCTCGATATCATAACAAAAGAGACTTGATGTGTTCGGTAATGTCCCAGTGCCTTTGAGTGCCTGTAATTCGTCTTCGAATTGCTCCTTTCGGTATTTCTTGCTATATACGCGGGCCTACAGCGGCCTGGCCATAATGGGCTCCATTCTGGTGATTGAGTGGTGTGTTAATGGCCTGGAACATTGAAATATAAGAGGAGCTGAATTGAGGAAAGATTGTGCTTACTCGAATCGGAGTTTGACAACTGAAGTTTGTTTTCCCATCTCACTCTCTGGTGATAAAGAGGACTGCTCGTCGATCATTCTTCTCAGTGAATGGCTGCTTAGTCGTCTCCTATATGAAGTGATTATCCCTTCCATTTCTTAAGCGTTGTTTCTTCCAAAAGGTGAGTCAGTGTAGCTTTGTCTTGCTCGTTGCTCTTGATGATTAATTTGTAACAACAGGAAATTGTCTTGGATGCGTGGAGATATGGTTGCAATGTTGATGAGTGGTGGCTCATTCACCTACCAGGAATTCCTCATCTAGGTTACATACTTCTAAAGGGCCAAGCTTAGAATTGCATATCTTCAGAATAACATAACATGCTTCTATAAACACCCTTGCAAATAATAGATAAAGTAACCCCAAAAGAAGCAAACCTAATACATCACCCAGCCCCCACTCGCACAAATAACCTGACCCGTAACCCACGACGCATCTGGCCCCGCCAACCAAGCCACAATATTCGCGACCTCCCCCGTAGTCCCCAGCCTTTGCTCAATTGGCGTCGTAGCCTTCTGCAAATCCACAATCTCCTTGGGAATCCTATCCAGCAAATCACTCGGTACCGGACCTGGCGCCACCGCATTCACCGTCGTTCCATTGGCGCCGAGCTCGGCGGCCCAAGCGCGCGTAAACCCTTCAATAGCCGCCTTCGACGCAATATACAAATTAATGCCCTTGAAACCGTACCGTGCACCGACGGAGCTGAGATTAATTATCCGGCCCTTGGGCGGTAGGTATGGGATGACGGCCTGTGTCATGAGCATGGTTCCGCGGACATTGAGGTTGAAGACCTTGTCGTAGTCTTCGAGCGTGGTGTCTTGGAGGTTGTTGACGATTTCGATCCCGGCGTTGTTGACGAGGATGTCGATTGTGAGCGGGGTGGGGTGGATTTGGGTCTGGAGGTTAGAGATAATTTCCGATGCGCCGGTGGGGGATGATAGGTCGGCTTGGCAGGTCCAGGTTGATGGTGCGTGGGGGAGTTGGCTGATTTTGGCACGGAGGTCGTCGATGGCGGTTTTGCTGCTGTCGGAGAGATAGTTCATGCAAACCTGGGGAGGTGTTATTCGCTGTGTGGGTAGTTTACAGGAAGGTCATGGCTTACGTTTGCTCCGCGGCGTGCAAGCTCGTATGCGAGACTGGCACCGATGCCGCGGGATGCGCCGGTTACTATGGCTAGCTTGCCTTGGAGTGGTAGAGTGAATTGGGTTGAAAGGGTATCCATGATAGTCAGATGGTGAGGTTTGTTCCACTAGGAATAAAATAGTTCATCTGGTTGGATTGTCATGTATGGCGTCGGGGGTTATATACCTTGAAGGATGAGCTTACGCGGATATGCGACGTCATCCTCGGGTATAGGAAATACGAGCGTAAAGCCGATGTTAGAGTCCCTCATAACTTGTTCGCTGTAGACTGAGAAGCAAGCGTGCTCAAGAACCACAGCAGTTATTGGGTAGCCACGATGTGGGCCTCTATAGCGATCGGTATTAAGTGATATTGGTGGAGCCCGTTATAATATCGCAGCCAGACAGGTCGCTTCAGCCGGATATAAATATATGCTTTGTCGAAATACGAACCATCTCATTATCCTCGAGAAGGAAGCCAGCTGCCTCTTCAACTTCTGGCCTGGTAAGGAAAATCCTCAGCCTGCCACTATGAACCCCTCCAACAAGGCCAATGCACAACATTCGTATCGGACACGAGTCTGTTTATAAGGAAACGTGAGTGAATTCCAAGGTGGTTTGCACTCATAAAAGAAGCTCAGACTATTTATGCTGGCATCGTAAGATTAACCCATGACCGATTGAGACGATGGAGTTTCACCCCAAAACAACCATGCTCAGGATAACAGGCACTCGAATAAAAGGCAACAAAGGCAAAGCCCGTGCCAGAACATACTGTCAAGCTTATTCCATGGACTCATGAAGCTCATTTGCGGATATTCATCTGCCAGAAAACATCAAGCCAACTGTCGCACCTGCAGGCCCAAGGATCCCACTAAACAATCACAGAGTATCACAAGATCCCCAGTTCTGCGCCTGCGGGGGGTTAACGGGAACATTGACCTCACCAGCCACCACGGTGACGACGCCATCAACACCCTGGAAACTGCAGAACCCACCACCGACCGAGGTGATATTGGTCACCGATAGCGGATTAGCTATTGAGAAGACTCGTGAGATTTTTCGCTTCTTTCATCCTAGCCAATAAAATCAAATAAATCCAAAGGACACATACTGATAATATGACCGCTGTTGTCGGCTGGGAAATGCTGGCGGAAATAGGAACCGTCAGCACCCCAGAAGGTGATGGCCACTTCAAAAGCGCTGTTCTCGACAGGACTGGCGCTGGCTAAGGCAGCGATAGAGGAAAGAGTTGCGGCGATAAATGTGATCTTCATCTTGATTATGGATGGATGGGAGTTTTGTATGAGTGGATTGTTTCTCGTAGGCAGATGAGTGTTCTTGTTCGATTGTATTTGAATTGGCAGGGAGAATCACGATCTTTTATATATTTTCGGTCGCTCCTTCCATACTTATTCATGGAAGAGCAACACCACTTCAGTCCAGAAATGACATGCCTATACCAAAGAATGTGCACATAAAGTCCAATCCGGATACATGTCAAAAATAGACATCGATAGGTCTGATCGACTGATGTCATTAGGTAGCAAAACATCGGATCACATTGCCACAGGACCAGATTACCACTGTCAGGCCAGCCACCCGTGCAGGACCAAAGTCACCATACAAAAACCTGGCGAATTACAACTGACTGAAGAGGGGAATGACTCGAGCAAAGTTGAAGGTTCAGATCTCGTCTTACTCATCACGTAGGGCCTGATCGGCGCTTTACGAGGTGCGGGTTACCCTATGAAAACTCAGATTTCTTGAGTCAGCCTAGCTGGCATCCACAGACCGAAGGAAATACTTTGGTGTCAGATAGGAGCGAAGAAGGGTTCATAGCACAGCGATCTCTGTATTGAGTTGTTGCAAAGGGAGGCTTAGCGGTGCTAATCACAATGAGACGGATACAGGTCGGCCGTGATTGAAACCAAAATTAGTGGATAGCTAGCCTACTTGGTATTACAAGTACTCGCAAAGTGTGTGTCGCAAACCCGCAAAGATATTTACTAGATAATCTGGCCAGCTAGTCCTCTGAAATTATGTAGCTCACCTGCAGAAATTTACAAAGAAAGGAAACGAGGTGTTCATAAGTGTAAGTATAACGACCACAGCACATGATTGTGTGGACTTAATATCCGTCCGCTGCGGTGGCTGAAACATGATCCAGATTCAGGCTATTTTTAGGCTGCTTACGCCGTTGGTCAAGGCAATATCGCAGCCACATCTAGAAGTAACCATTTTAGCTAGCTCGCCCCATGATTCTATACTAGAAGTGAAAGTACTTATATATAACCATACTATGAGGTGCATATATCACGGCTGAGAGCCTTATTAGTTTCTGGGAACAGCAATAAATAAGGAGGTGTCTGATAGATCTCACGATCATTGAGTTGTCAGAGAAGTTTGACCTTTTCGCCCCGCCTCAAAAGGAAAGACAGGAAAGCAGCCAAAAGGAAAAAGCGAGCCTCCCCAGTTGCAGTGTGTATAATTGGAAGAGCCGCTCACTTGGTTGATATAATCGGTGTTCAACATTGTTCATATCCGTTTCAGGGTTTCAGAGGCTAATATTAGTGGGTTAATTTGCTTTTAATGCTCGTGAATAATTAACCTTAGAGTGAGATCTACTTGGTGAGTACGTGATATAGTTTATTGAGCTAAGATGGGAAAGAGAAATTGTTAAGATTCGTAACTATCGGGAATGTCCCCTAGTTTGCAATTTGCTGGGAAAGAAGAGGAAACACGAACGGAATGAATGCAACCTCGCATGTTTTATCTTCGTCGAAGACACAGCTTTCAACTTGATTTGACCCCTTTGTAATCAGACTGGGGATACGATGACCATTCTTGATCCGAGGACCGGATTTCCTACACAGACAGGAGTGTAATAATTGAGAATCCAGAATACCCAGTATATCATAGCTATGGAGAACATTGGCCTAATTTACGATTCTAAGCTACAGTACATAAAGAAGCTTATTCTTGAGATAGTGAGGGGCCTGTCGGGTTCATGTTCGCATGACCCATTTTCTCACGTAGGGGATACTCCTAACCCACAAATATCAATCTGGCATATTTCTACATCTACTAAACCAGTGCCGCCTGCATCAGAAAGGATGCAAGCACTTGAGCTTTATCTGAATTTCCTTCTCCTCTGCTAATCCAGGTAAAGGCTTCCTGTATATGCGCGTTAGCGAGGCGACGCAAAAAATAATGATCCCACTGCAGGTTGACCTACACAGACTCTCCCACCAACTCATACGACAAAACAGGCACATCATCGGGATCCGCAGATGTACCGTAATCGACTAAAAAGAACCAACGACGGTCTGGTGAGAGAAATCCGTCCTTGTCAGTGGGGCTGTCCGTGAATGAGTGGCAGCGGAAATCTGGGGAACTGGAATCACAGTGCCAGTGGTATTGGCATATCTTGTTGAACATAAAGGTAGTCATATTTCCGCTTTCTTCGGGTAAGATAGGGTAGCATGCCTTCCCAGGGGCAAAATGAACCAATGACTGGAGCAATATGCGTACCGGGGGGTCTGGGTGCGGATGGGTCATCGTGGGGCTTTCGGGCTCATCTGACAGTGTATCTGAGGTAGCTGGGCTTGGGGGTGTTACGATGAGCTCACTGGCTGTGTCTGTCATTGTGGGAAGGGTGAATAATGTGGTTGAAACTGCAGTTCTCGTGACGAAGTTCCACTCGGAAGGAACAGTGACAGATTAGGAGTCACTGTCAATGTCGGCTGTCGACAGGCTGACAGAGCGAGGTGATAGATGAAGGGACAGGTACAAGCCAAGCTAGATATGGAAGATTATTTATATAGCCCGCAGCCAGATGACCATAGGGATAGCGTTTCTACAAAATACGCCTGTCTCACAAAGGTAACATCCGATCATCAACGTAGGAAGTAGGAGGCATGCCTACAAATACTGAGTTGGACGGGCTTGAATGTGATGCGTGCTTTCCTGTTGTGCGTGCGTGTGTAGTCAAATACCAACGAATATCAGTGCGATGGCTGCACATCTGACTGGAAGAGGAGAACCGTGTAACCTGTAGTTGTGAAAGTACATAGTATGTCTTGTTACCCTAACAAAATGGATAAGCCTAGAAAATCAGTTTTGGGATGAATAGGATCCGGCTTTAGGTACTAAGCGACGCAGAAATGTTCATACTGCTTTGAGTGTCAGCCAAACACGGGGATATCCCTTCTAATCACAACATATAGTCGCCGGATATAGAATTACGCCAATCAAGTGGTGCGTCAATAACTCCCCTAGCTGACTGTGTCATTTGGTATTTTCATTGCGGCTGATATTCCACAGAGGGGAAAGCAACAACAGCGACAAAGGAAACAAAGGAGAGAGCCGGGACAGCGAGACATTGTATAGTGAAATACCTCACAAAGCTAACGTCTGACAAAGGCTTTCGTAAAGGTCCGACAAGCCACTTTATGAACCTCGAGGGGTGCCTTGCAAATCACCTTAAGAAGCATCGTGTGTAAGTACCCTCACGCAAGGCGGACAAGTCTAATAGACTATAATCCCGAGCCGTTCGAACAGATGGTAGATGAGAGACATAGATGCAGGGAATCCTCTGCAGGGTAATAGGCAATAACCAACAAAGGATCGAAGAATGGTGCCACCATGCCGTCAAAAGATGCTGCCACGGCTCTTGGCAACTGTTCTCTTCCCGTTTGCTTTGTTCAGCATGGCAGCATATCTGGCCTCAGTCTCGATGCCATTGACGGCCTCGATAAGTTTGATGTACCCTTCGTCATCCAGCGCAAACAGGGCCTCCTTAACCCAAACACGACAGGTGATAGCTTCGTGGAAGCGTGTCGAATATTCGATTGGAACCTCGGAGAGGCGGGTTCCCAACGGACCATGCAGCGCTGGTTCTAAATCTCCGACTTTCAACGCGAGAATATACCGCCTGGAAGTATTCACGTGTTGGTTCGACTTGGGTTCATATGTCCACACCTTTGGGTTCGGGGAGTTGACGATGTTGAAAATGTCACCAAACGTGGGGGACTTGGCAAGGTAGAGACCCCAGTGGAAAGTCGACTCGGCCCCACGATCGGATAGAAGAAGGTAGAGGCCATTGGTCTCAAACTGCAAAGCCATGAGGGAATGACAGTTGAATATGCCAATGAAGCTGCCGATGGCAGAAGGGGTGCATCAAGCGGCATATTAAGACCCACGCAGGTTCAGGCCGTTCTTAAGCGCCCAAGGCTTGTACTGCGCCACGTTACAAGGGTCAGTGGCTGACAGGCGCATTGAAAGGGGAAATCGAAATGCCAAGCCACACCCCTGAAGCTTGAATGCCTTGTGAGATGGGCATGCTGCGAGGGAGTGAAAGGTAGTCCTCATCTCTTCATGAAACGCAGATGCTAACTCGAGCGCAGCACCATCGGATCTATCAGTCGCGCCTTCGTGCTTTTGATCGTCCATTCGCAGCGATATGCTCGCAAGCATCAAAGGCCTAGCGGATTGGAACGGGCGTAAACCATCCACTACTACCTAGTACCTACCTAGTGCTCTACCTAGCTGAAAGCTAGTACTGTAGGCGTTTGAGTGGGTAAGAATCTACCCGAGTCGTACGCCAACACGAGAAGTGGGGAGCGGTTCAAACAAGGTTGTTTTTGCCGACGAGGATAGAAAGAACTTTTCAGTGGGACAAAGTGTTGTGTATTGCAACAAGTTCTCATTGAGTCGAGAAATTGTGGGACTTTGTTTGTGAACCGAGGTTCTACATAGGGCTGGAGTGGCACTTCCGTGTCTTTTGTAATATTAGAGAAGTAGAGACGCGTGTTGTTGTTGTTGGTGGTGTTGTCGGGCACGATTGGATTCCGATGGCACCATCACTATTGCCTGATGGCCGCCACCGCCGTACTAGTGATCAGCCGCAGGAACGCTAACACAAAACAAATCCAGGGGCAGATTCAAAATCAGCACCGATCGGGAATTTGGCCTTCGATTCAAAAAGTGACAGGCCCTTATTCGAAATGAACAACACGTCTGGGGCCCTTTTATGTGGAAGGCTGTCAAGTTTTAACTGGCGGACGGAGCATAGTGGTGAAAGAGATCCCTCCTATTGGGCTAAGTGCAGGCCAAAGTCTTTGGTATTAATTTCTACAGCTCGATTCGTCATTCCAGCTCAGCAGCCTGGAACGCTATAGAGTGCCGAGAGATCAAAAGCCGTATATTGAATTTGGGCGTCTCCCATTGAGACGCATCAAGGCGCAGTGCAAAGTTCACGGCCCTCTCTATGAAGCAGGACAGCCAAGGATGGTAGCAATTGATGTTGTGTAGACTGTGCTGACCACTGTCACGACTTCGTCGGGCTCAGAACTCGGGTTAGAGACAGCCGGGGGTGTGCTAATTATTGCTGCAGTGGATGGACGGATAATAGCGATTGAGGATGGTGCTGAGGACGACGCTGTTAGCGGTGCTGAGGGTGTAAATGCTGCTGATGGAGTCGCGGTGTATGATCGTATTGCGGAAGAGGATGTCTGCGGAGATTGTACTAAAGCGCTGGAACTTGATGAGTCCGACGAGGGATTGGACTTGATCACTTGAGGGCTTGATGCGACTGAAAAAAGACGTGTACTGGTAGTGACCGAGCTTGAAGATGAAATAAGAGATCTAAAAAGACTGGAAGAAGCGACAGGAACCACACTAGATTGTGATGGGATTGATGTCGAGATAGTTAGTGATACGGTCGCAGTAGCCGATAATGAGCTGACTGAAACCGCAATGCTAGGAATTATTGAAGAGCTTGACGTAGGTATCGTCAGAGTGGAAGTATAGGTGGATGTAGTGCAGGTTTCGAGATCATTTTCCTGAGAGACTGCCAGAAACTGGGCGTTATCCAAGAATATCTCCGGATCGGTACTCGATGTAGTCACATAGACGAGGATGTAGAACTCATGGGTATCGCGGGTTGGGGTGAAAGTTGCCGATATTGACTCCCACGGCGTACCAGCTGCAGTATATGACAGTGCTTTAAGGGTGAGCCTGTTCGCTGAAGCGACACCATCGACGCACAGATAGAAAGCAGCTATTCCAGGTCTTGTGGCGGATTTGATCATGTAGTCGTATGACAGACTGTAGGATGATCCCACGTTGAGACCTGTTACTGTCTGATATACAGCGCTCATTGAGTAACCCTCAGCCAAGGTCCTATCCTGCTTTAGTCTCTTGGGGGTTGTAACCGAAGGAGATAGTCTTACTCACGCTACATAGTCTCTGTCATCAGCAGTGTCCTCTACAACACTTGCTGATCCAAAGCCAGTCAAAACCTTCCATGGGGTCAGGCTTCCAGTGTCGAAGGATGGATTGGTCAGGAACTCGGCAGTCGTTGTACAGGTCTCGGTTGTCCCAGTGATTATGGTGGTTCGGGCCGTAGCAAGGGGGAGAAGTATGCAAGAACACAAAACGAGTGTGGTTGGAAGAAGCATTGTAAAGGAATGGAGATTTCAAATCAAGAACCGCGTAGGGATCGTATTATGAAATTTATTTCAGAGAAGAAAGCCACGAGGCGACATCCTGGAGAGGAAGGGACTGAAAGAGAGGAAAAAATCATGACAAGATTATGGCGGACACATGGCCTGGCTTAGCCTATAAGAGCATGGTGGGATCCGATGGACGTGTCGAAAAGTGGTGATTTTAAGCGACCCGGATGTCCGTCGAGATACTCTTATCGTTGGGCAGGGTATATGTACTACGCGATGCATGACCCACTGCATATCAAACAGCTCCACAGATGGCAGAGCGTGTCAATCCGGGTCATCGGTCTCGAACACTATCATATCCCCCAATGACACTGGCTTACCTGTTTTACAACTATGTTTTCTGGCCACAAAAGAAGAAACACCTAGTATGTTAGTTGGAAAATTTCGGGTGAGATGTGATGCTAATCTGCTGAGAATATGATGACGGTTGGAGCCAATAAAGCTGGACGGCGGAGAGATGTCGTTATTACTCATGACCCAGTCACCACATGGCTCCCAAGCATACATATCAGGAAGCTGCTCCCGATAATGATTTGATGTTCTATGACGGCAGCGTTATTACAGTCGGGTGATGTCGCCTCCATCCAGACGGGAGGTAGCTTCCATGGCCCACCGTTTGCACTGACCCATGATATATCAGCCTTTTGCCCATTAGACCAGGAGTTTTGTCCTGCTTCAGGCGGATTTCAATCTTAACCAAAATTGCATATTAATGGATTTCGCGAGGTAGATAGTGAAAAATACCTATACAGGGCCCAATTTTATCAACAACTCATACAGAGGGTAGGGTGATGAAAGTCCGCTCAAAAACAACGAAAATCTACTCATGCATCCGCAATCACCAGGTAATAATCTTTTCAATCCCAGAATTACCTCGGCCGTTGATGATGCCTCGTATATTCACCTGTCTCCCCTCCTCAAATCGAGGCGACATGGATCTCACACGAGATCCATGGTCAATTTCAGCCGCTTGGTAATTCATCCCAGGTACAATACCAGCGGCGCTCTCCTCGATGGTGATGTACTCCTTCGCGACTCGAGCGGCAAGGTCAGAATCCCACAAGCCCTCGCGACGACGACAGCAAAAGAGGAAGTTGAGGGCGCGATAGCGGATTTTCGAGTCCCGACAACGAGTTGCACAAATATACAGAGGGGTTATTATGCCCAGTGAGAGTGAGAATGTGAAGTTAACCGCATTTGATGGTTTGGGAAGAAGGGGAGGTAGCGTAGCTCCAACACCATTTTGTGGGGTTGATGACGACGGTGGTGACGACTGGTTATCAAAATAGCAAGTCAAACCCTGAGGATTCAGGATGACAGAAGCGAAGGAGAGTAGGTTTATAAAATCTGCGGTGCAATGGTCCCAGCACATCTCAGATGGAGGCCAGGCCATTCTCAGGTACATGCTAATGAGGACCCTCCATATGTTTAGTATTATAATTGAATCATGATTAGTGGATGTCTTTGGTCTGTGTTGTTGGTTGTCAGATGTCATGGCAATCCATTGGTCGAACCCAATCATCCATGCCTGCATGCTGAGTCGGATTTGAATTAGTTCGGCCTCCAACTTTGATGCTGCTGGAATGAGCTGCGGCATGCCGTCTTTGAGTGGCTTTTCCAGCAATTCGGCTATGGCGTCTAAACGCATAAGCTTGTTGTACAGTATTTCGAAGGAGTGTTGCATGTCATCGCTGTTTGCTCTGTATGTGGGTTCCAACAGTAATGTGTCTGCCCCAATCGACTGGGAACCTTCGATTTCGAGAATTTGACTCTCTAGCGTGTGGAATAGACGGCTGATAGCCATAGGGGCTTTCTTTGGTGAGGCATGCGACAACGCCTGCTGCTGTTGCATGATTCTCAGCCCCGAAGCGGCATGTTGCAGAGCGGCCTTATAGCGGCCCTGCAAGGATTCACAGCAGAAAAAGAGCACGCATGCCATGAGTACCGTGTTGCTGGTGCGAATGGAATTATGCCATCCTCCGAGAACTAGCTCTCGAATGGCTTTATTATAGTATCGAAGGGCAAACTGGCTTCCATTCTCACCGCTGGTGCTGGGAAAAGTGAAAGCCCGGTGCATACAACCCACTGCGATGGCTACTGAATGAATGATGGGATCATTAGACGCCGCCGGAAGGAGGTACGATCCGAGATCTACTCCGAAGCTAGGAATGGTAAAGCGCTGGAAGAATTCCATGGATGTTTGCTCGCTCTTGGTGAGTTGTCCCACTTGGTGCAGTGTCTTTCCAATGGGAACATGCTGGATAATTCGGAGAGAGCTGGCGGCATTATAGCCGCCGCATCTCCTCCCTGTTGATTTACACCTCAGACACGCGGGCTTTTGCTCGTCACATTTGACCTTTCGAGCCCTGCGATGGAGGTCAGCATCCATATTATTTCGGATCTATATCTCCTAGCTACGTACTTGCATGTGGCACAGCCATTCCTGGATTTGGCTGACCGTATTTCCGCCATTGCGCCAGAGGGGACTCCGTATCCCTCCCGTCGAGTCGGGATCCACGTGCATGAATATTCAGTGCTAATGTTAGGTTGGTACCTGTTGCTAGTTGCTGTGGCTCTAGGCGGCTCAGCAATTACTGGATCCAAGCCTGTGTTGGCTAGCGTATGCGAGGGAGGCAGATACTGGTCCAACTTGAAGAAAGCCTGGGTGGGAAGCCCGTCAAATATCCCTGGCAGCCGGGCGTTGAAACGGGCACTAGAGGCAGTTGGGTTAGCGGGTGCGAGCGAACCAGTCAGTCCCTCGTACGGTAGCCTGGGGCGCATTTGGGGGCCGAAGCATCTCCACTGCAGAAGTGGGAACACGAGGCTGATGTCGATCTTCTTCGCTGAGCCTCGTTTCCCAAGGAATAAGGGACAGCAGAGTCCACAGCTCTATATACTTCCATCGCCAGTGCACCTGGAGGGAAACGCTAGGGATTCCAGTTTATAAAGGACGAGATTCCCTCCACCTTGTTTGGTCGACATTCAAGCTCTCTTTCCAGCTGCAACAATGACACCGACTCAACAATTGCTCGTGCTTGGCGCGCTCGGAATCCTTCCGTGGGCTTCTGCAGCATCTTTTCCACAGCATGTTTCCTCCCATATCAACCTGGTCCATCGTTCGGAGCCGGGAGCTAGATTGACCCGCCGTGGAAAACATGGTATTGAAGCGGTGTCCGAGTCGAATGTCGGTAGTTCACTTCGTCATCCAGTGTCCCTGCATTGCTAATCCATCACAGGGTTTTTGGTTCGGTAGCTTTGATGTCGGAAATTCCAAGAACCTGCACATGTTGATTGACACGGGTTCATCCGACGTAATCGTGAACCCCGGCCTTTATGCACAAGGGTCATCATCTGCAAGCCTGAATCTTACATTTGAGAATGCCTACGGGACCACTGAAAGCGATGGGTCCGGAACCGGCACAGTAAGAGAGAGTAAACTCATCGTGATAGGGCAAGCTAACCATTTCAGGTGGCCGGGACTTTATACAACGACACCGTTCAATTTGGTTCGTTAAACGCAGCTCAGACGGTCGGGTCGGCGACCGGCACCGCGCTTATCCCAGGGGATGGCATCGTAGGATTTGCCGGGGTTGAGGTGGCTCAATTTCCCAACGGCGCTCCTCCATTCTTTCACTCCCTTTGCAATCAAGGCCAGGTGTCGTCATGCAGGTTTGGGCTTGCCTTGGGGAAAAATGAGACCGGCGTGCAAGTTCTGGGAGAACTGGACTCCTCCTTGTTTCAAGGGAATCTCACGAGTACCTCGGTTATCCAAGAATGGGTGTTCTTTGCGGACCTGGCTCTCGAAAATACCATCATTGCCTCGGATATCCTGGTCGAACTCGATTCGGGTACGGCCACGGTCACTGGGTAAGCTCTGCATTGTCTCTAGGTCAAGGTCTTTGTTAACGCAAAGGAATCGACAGTCCCGTGGATGAGGTACTCTCTATCTTCGAAGCGACTTCCATTCAGGCTGTAATCCAGAATACCACCGATGGGGTGACCGTGACCGGATACTTCCCTTGTGACCAACCTCCCACACTAGGTTTCGGTATCCCCTCTCAATCCAATGCATCTACCGCTGAGAAGACCGACTCCAGCCTGGTCAGCCACCAGAGCACGATTTTCAATATCGCAGCAGACCAGTGGATCGCTGCCGACAACGGAAACAATAATTGTACTGCCATATTGTCTGGCATGACGGTCGCTTCCTATCCGACTCTGTGGGTTGTGGGTCAACGTATGTGCCTCCACTCTATCTCAATGCTATCGCTAATATCATCTTCCAGCATTCTTCCGCGGCCTATATATCGATCACAATGTTGCAAATGCTACCGTGGGTTTGGCCACTGCTAAGACGCAAGGAACAACAGCCAGCTCGGGAACGTCGACACCCAGCAGTGCGGCTAGCAGTTCTCCTTCGACAATTGCAACTAGTGGAGTCGGATCTGGAATGTCTGTTCACGCACCTGTGCTGTTTCTTTCGGTCCTGGTCAGTATGTTGATTTAGCCATGAAGGTGTGGTTCATTTTTTCTTATCTGCAAATATATAACACCTGGATGAGATTTATGAAAAGAAGAATTAAATAATTTAATGGACCTGGAAGTACATTGATGTGTAAGAAGAATGGGTGAGAAGCAGAAAGTGAGGAATAGCCGGAGATGCAATGGCGCCAAGCCCAATCAGGACAGCGACGAATAAATAGATGCTTCGAACAGGTGCAGATCCAGCAAACTCCTCCGCATTTCTTCCATTAGGTGATGGCGGGAATAGCAAGTTTTAGGTATGAGACTCCACTATCAAGGATTATAAATCATCAAGTCAGTTTGTGTTCCAATGTCGGACAAAGTTCGTCTCATTCAGTAGTATCTTGAACCTCCAAGGCACAGTCCATTCTCAAGTGAATGAATAATTCGTTTATATCTGCTGTGGTCAGCGGTTTTGTTCAGATATGCTCATCGACGTTTGGCGGTCCTTGTTCTAGTAAGCAGTATATCCCCCACAGTTTTACCAACCACCTAACACAGTCCTGGCAACCCACGCTACCATATGTGACTTTACTATAATGTCTTGTGAAATTCTACTATGGGGATAAACAATTCTCCACAAAGACAAGTAGGGTTTCTGACTACGACGATATGTAAGTATCGGTCTGGGCACTCATGGTGGCTTGTGTCCCAAATTTCAGGTCCAGAACAACACATGATTCAGTACAATCTTCCAGCGCCACAAGATCGAGCAGTGTGTTAACTCGTCTAATTTAAACCAGAGAAGACTTCACCAATGTATTAGTGAATACTCATGCTTCAGTATATGCAATGTATGAATTTGCAGGCCTTGGACTGCCAATATGGAAGCTATCGGCTACCTCCTATATTTCATTTATAGATAGTAGTTCCCATCGATTAATTGATTCAGCCTCCATTATGAAGAAGCTCACATTACCATTTCTTCGGGAACTAGACAAGCATTGAAGGGTCTCCAACCCGTAAGAAGACTGCCCACCTTAGGGAAGCCACCAGAGCAGATAGCGGAGATAGTATTGACAACGAAAGTAACTAGAATGACATGGACGGCTCGTGGTGACCCAGCCGGAGACGGAACAACATAGGGCCGACGCCTCTCTCCTCTCCCCTACAATACGAAACGTATTGGGCGACAACACGGCTAGCATTCTCCTTCATCCTACGGAATAAGACACTTCACTGCCTTCAATGCCACCCGTAACGTAGGCACGAGGATCCTGCTCTTTGAGGATACCCAGGAAATTGAGCCCCTAGTAATCACAGATGGTGTCAACGCCAGCATCAGGAGAGACGCTATAGCCTTTTCCGGACAGGATCGTTCATGTGTTGGAATGATGTTTAAGCTGAAATATGCGCTGATGCAATTTTTTGTAGTTTTGAAGGTATCTCCGCGGGCTATCAAACAAAATTTTCTCTGGTTGGTCAGTTCTATAACACGAAGCTGACATCACGAGTAATGCAGACGAAGGATGATCCTTTATCTTCGCAAGAACGTGTCGAATGCGCAACAATCTAGGTACCATTTCAATGTCGAGCTATATGGCTCCATAGAAAGCACAGTAATATGATAAAGAAGGTCACTTTTGAAAGGCACCGCACCGCAAAGGTCTTAGCGGCCCACTGTATCAGTTACCCGAGGCCTTCTAAATTAGGTTGAGCAGACATTTTCAAAGCATGTTAAGTGGTTAAGGTAAATACCGGCAGTTCGATGTCGTGGTGGGAGTCGGATCATGGTTGAAAAGCTTATGCTAGTAGTTATAAAACAGCATAAAGGAGCAGCTTTTGAATGCCGATGCGTTCGGCGAGAACGGTAAAGGCATTGGCTTGAAGCCTGTGATATGATAGTTTCCGTGGATAGCATTGTGAAAGGTGTGCTCTGTATCCTATTAAACGGTATAGCCTCATAATCTCTTGTATGGGGTAACGAAGACGCTTTAATTGGTGCATTCCGCTTCATACTATTCGAGTAAATCATTGTATCTTTCTTATATAGATCCTGAATGCCGAGTTCCGATAACTAAAGCCTGGACTTTCCGATAACTAACTGCATCTTGAAACATCATTTAGATCTTCGACGAAGCGAAGGCCTGATCTGACCAGACAATTATCCACCATATGGTAATTCCCTTGCAGTATAATTTTCCCACCACAATGTAGCTTTAACAGAAGCATCGAAGCTTTCAAGGGCTAACGTTTTCCTGATGTTGAGTTCATTGTTTGACGTGCTCCGTAATTCCTCAAATTTCATCTCTATTATTCTTATGATTTGGACATCATTAAGGAAGCAAAAGCCTTATACTGTTAATCTCACGGTTTTCAGAAAGGCTCTGTTGCCACCGCGAGCGTACTATAGATGCTGTCATCGTTGTGGTATTTTCTGATATTCCTGACAGCACCACTGCAGTTTGGTCATGTATGTAGAGGTGCGAAGACTGTAGAATACCCCCTCATGTCTCATGATAGTCGTTATTATTTGAATAAATAATTGAATTGGGATTTCTCAAGGGGATATAACATCTCCTGCCAAATATCTCCTTGTATTGAAGGGACCGTATAGCTGAGGATATTGGATTTACCTTGGCTCTCTGATGCTTTCAAGGAACCTGGAGATAACCGGGTATTGTACTGTGTTGGGAAATAATATGAATGAGACGGATGGGATGAGATGTCTTATACTTTTGGAATGCCTTTCAAGAATGTGGAGTTTGGGAGAGATTGAGGACTGGGATAAGGGGAAAGAAGAGATATGGATACGAAGACGGTCAAAGATGGCCGGCTATGAGGGGTTGAGAATATGGACAACACTCATAGTCAATGAGAATCTACCTACGGGGTAGTTGCATGAATGACGATATTTCTGTGAATTCGTCGAGTTATACTCCATCGATCCCTCTATTCAATGTCATATCCAATTCCCGGGAAGGGGATTGGATATCATCGGCTGGCAATTTCTTGTACAGAACGAAACGATATAGAGTGGCTATTCCAAAATCCAACAGACCCGACGTAAATCTACAGCTCTTTTTCCACCATCGTATCATGATCGAATATATACATCCTCCCTCCCAAATCTGGTCGCGTGTAGTTCAAGTCTAGCTCGGGTTGCAGCACGCCATCGACGGCAGACTTCACCATTTGGCCACCGTGAAGAATCGCGGGTATATTCATCATCGTGCTGTAAACAACACCGTGTGACGTGGGTTCTTGAAGAGGTTCTTGAACCTCCCCCAGAACATTTTGGAAAGTCTGTATGTCTGAATGGCTTGATGGCGGATGCAAAGCAGCAGGTTTCCAGGTCCCCATCAATGAAGGGAAAGAGGAGAAGCATCTGAGCACGCCCATTTCGCAAAACCTTCCAAATGAAACGTCGAATATTGAATCTACTCCGGGTGGGATGGTCTCATTAGGTGGCAACACCATTAGAGCTGCTAGGATCGATTTCGCTGCCTTATAAGTCACGGCATATGCATTTGTACATATCACGTAACGTGCCCGGCAGACGAGGCGAGTATTTGGAGCTTTATCAGTCGTTTCATCAACTGCGGGGCCTGTCCAATACTGCGGTATGCTGCCAGCTGGAACAGCCGTTAGATCATCGGTTCGTTTGTAATATGGTGTTTTCCTTCCGCATTCCATGCCGCAGTGGCCAAGCCATAGGACGTCCCATTTCTCTCCGTAGGGAGAGTGAAGTGTCTCATCCGGTACGGACGCCCTGGAGCCATAGGGGCGACTTGTACTTTTCAAAGCTTGGAGGGACTGGGAAGCAGTGGCAAATTCTAGCAGTTGGCTCATCAGGGTCGCATCCCAGTCCAAATCATCTTTGATGATAAGCGCAGTAGTGAGGCGCTCTGAAACAACCCTGTTTCTTGTTAGTTTCGGCATCCGTATCCCATCACGGTCTAGCGATGCTTACCTCTCGAGCGCATCGACATGTGCACGCCAGTTCCCAAGACCTCCTGGGATCCTCGGCAGACCGGAGTCTTCGAACTGTTAGGTAACGTCAGTCACCAAACACTGGTGGAACATAAGACAGAAATGTACCGGTGGGTATTCATTTGAGCTCGGATCTTCTTCAGGGTCCTCCTGGTTTACCCAATTTACTTGGAAGCCTGTGAGCGAAGATCCAAGGACGATAGCATCTCGTTTATCCCCCCTACTGGGAGAGCTGATGCACAGCACCTTTTGGAACTATGAGCAGCAATTAGTGCAGAACTGGGTTTGATTTGTCCCTGAAAAGTGGCAGTACCCCTAGCGTTTCATTGTATATGGCTTGCAAGCCGCTGTGCGCACCCGGTGAGCGTACTTGACCCGGCCATTCAAAGTGTCGAGGATATTGAGCGAGAAATTCCGGTGTTCCCCACAAACAGATGATTACGAAGAATATTGCGAGTGAGATGAGATAAAGAAAGCGCAAGGGTTGACTACTCAGCATTTTCCAGCAGGGGAAGAGGTTGATTGTATCCATGACAGTCGCTCTGTTGGGGCAAAGAAGCGGCGCTTGGTGCTCAACGCCAATATAACCCACCGTAAGTCCTTTGCCGATGTTTGTTCAACAAGAGTTCAAAAAAAATGAGAGGAAACAATTTATGAACAGCTTACATTGCACGGTCCTTCTTTCTGTCCCATCGACAGCCATTCATCGATCAGCATTAGTCGCCCGTCTGATCCCTGCGACAGTATGGTATCAGCAGGAGAACGGGTGGGCCATCTCAGCCGCTGGCAAGGCCCTCTAGTGAGACTCGCGAGAGCCAACCGCATTCCATTGCTGTTCCTACGTGACAGGACATCAGTTTGGGTCGATTCCGGTTGGAGCCACCGTTGTAGACGTGTGGGTTTAGAAGCTTTCCTAGAATGCCCCCATTCGTTGGGAGCAGCATTTAATCTAAAAATAGCCAGTCAGCTACTGGGCCGGTCCTCCGTAGGCGCCGTCCCCTGCATGTTCGCGGGCCCTGTCGGTCTGCGCCGACGCTGCGAGGCGGGCGCCTATTTCTGATGAAGGGCGCAGGATGCAGACCGCATGCTGAATGTCATTATAATTGGATAACGCCTATTCTCTACAATGCGCCATAAAAATGAGATCTTGATCTTCCGGGATCATTGCCATTCATATGACCTCCCAATGACTGTCTATCCTCATGGCAATCTTGAAGTGCTGGGATGCTCTACTCGCATCTAGACTTTAGCCTTTTTCTTCATGTGCTTTAAACTCGTCGACCCCCACCAGCGTTGACCGATGGAATCCAAGATCTGCCGCAATCACATTACTCGTACCAGACATGGAGAGGATTCTCGAAAAGTGCCAGCGCAGTTCCAGGAGCTCGAAAGAGGGGAGGGGAAGCCGCAAAGGGTCGCGTGTCCTGAACTCGAGAACATCACCAGAGGCAAACTTCTTCTCTGTATCACAGTTCCAAAGCTTGCAACTCCGGGGACTAAAACCGGCACGCTCCGGTCTTAGCGTAACATCGCCCAGGCTCTTGTTCGTGACAAATCGGTTCTCTGGAAGCCAGTGGAACTGGACTCGAACTTTCTTGCCATCATCTGAACTACCCAGGGGTTTCAACCCGAAATATCCCACATTCCAGAGCTCATCTACATGAGAGCACAAACACAGTAGGTTCGCACTTTGACTAATATTCTCAAGGTTAGATATTGCCCTCTCCCACGCGTCTACCTTATTGCCCCAGAAGTATCTCAACGTGTCAAAAAATTCTTGTCTCTTGCCGTCTCTCAATTGAATGAAGTGGTCGCCAACAATCTTAGTTATTTGCAAGTGAATCTTGGACTTGCTTATCATACACACTTTCCCATCTCTTGAAAGGCACTGTACATAGTTAACAAGATGCACGATTGTATGGAAAGGAAACACATACTGTATCCTCTGGAAGGGGAGATGGAGGTCTCATGGGGAGAAATGGCGTCAGTTGAAGAGACCCCACCATATTCATGCTGGGGGCCTTGCGCTTTTCTACCTCGTCTTTGATAGGTGAATGTGATGATGCTGAATAGAGCTCAGTACCATGTCTGTCATTGCATATCAAGATACTCCCAGTATCACTTACCCAGCTCGCGTAAACATAAGCCTGACTTCCTGCGTAGCTGGCTGTAGACCGCCTGCGAATCCGCTTTAGCAGCATCAAGTATAGCTCTTAGCCGGGGTATATCAGCGAGCCAGAGACACGCCCAGATACCCGAGTCCACATGATTTTGGCTCAAAGTATTGTCAAGCTCCCGAATTAATTCAACCTTGAAAGCTCTGTCGACCTCGTCTAATATATTCACTAATATGATCGTCGGGAAAGGCTCGTTGATTGTTCTTGAGGGGCTCATGGATAAACTTTATCCAATATAAATAACAACGCTGGAAGTGAAAGATAGAAGCACTGTATTGATGAATTGCGATGGATTACAAGCGAATGGGTAAGGGTATCGGGATCGGGAGTGATGTAGAATGAAAGGGACCCGTTAAGCGAGGGTGAGGCCTCCATGAGAGGCTCGAGGGTCTTGCCTTCCAACAGTATTCCCAAGTACACGTCCCTTCCCATCCAGCTGCCCTGAATTAAGAACAGGGTTTAATGTACATTATCCCTAGTAGAAGCCCCTCTACGGTAATCTATTGTATATACATGATATAGCACGTGACAACGTTAGGAAAAAGAGATTATGGGCTCAAGGTTCTAGAACAACATACACGATGTTCCTTCAATAGAAGAGAGAGTCAAATCTATGCGCAAGATAGACCAGAATTTAAGCATAAAGCTCATGAGCATCGGCCCTAGACCCCCCATTAGATGTTGTAGCTAGCTCGGACGGAAACATCTGTCTGATCACCTTCCTGCTCATAACTTCACCATGTTGATATGGGTCTTGATCACTATCCCTAGGTAATCTCCGGACTTCACGGTGCCGTAAAACTAGATAGCAGATACCCGCTAGGATAAAGGCAGCAATGGCCCCTACTCCCACACCAATACCAATCTCCGCGCCGTTAGATATTCCATTAGCTCTTCCGCCGGAAGTAGCAGAGCTTGTTACAGCTACCGAGGCTGTTGCGGTGGTAGGTGAGACTGTCTCGGATACTGAAAATGTTGTCGATACAGAGACAAAAAGACTTAGATCCGAAGACTGGACCTCGATTTTTATGGGTTGCGCCCACATCGTTACTGGCCCGGTGACTTGTGTGCTTATATCGCTTTCACGATCTGTGACTATGATAGAACTCGACGATGGCAAATTGCTAAGACAGCCGGCAAGTGTCCATGTTCCATCTGCTTGATAAACTATCTCAGTATAGTAGTTGAATCCGCTAACGTGTGAGAGTCAGCTCCGTAATGAAAAGGAGTCAAAACGATTTGCTTGCAGAACGACATACGAATAACAGCAAACTGCAGTCGTCACTGCCTGTGAGATAATTACATTAGCCGAGGTGTACCCCATCGGGCACCATCCTGGGCTGTAGACGAGATCTGTCTCAATGATTCTTCCAGTATGGATGAATCCAGATGGAAAACAGGATGCCATGGGAGCTGCATCATTTTGGATTAATAAACCGTTCTTCACGTTGTTTGCAAGTTGATCTTCGTAGGTGAAGGAATTAGAACAGCCAGCTGGAGGGGTATAGAGAGTTGACATGGCCAATGTTGTTATTGTATATATATTGACGGTGCTCGTTGTAGTCACACCGACTGGTGTACTGGACGCCATGAGGAAAAGACTAAATAAAGGCACTCTGCAACGGTAATGAATGAAACATGTGGTATGTATGTCGACAGCTAAGTTTGCTTCGGAGGGTCCTGTCCGACTGGGAGGCTGGCACCCGCATTATAGGGGCGACCGGCATTTGGACGACTGCATTACTGACGAGGGTATACACTAAGCTGCCATGAAAAGGCTAGAAGCTGGCGCGAGCCCAATGCAATAAACAACACCAACAGTCAATTTAGTTGGCTTGTCATATATGTAGGATAGCGCCGACACTCGGTCATTGAACTTAAATCCAAGGCTGGAGCGTTCAATCCGCCCAGTAAGCGGACGCTATCGCTTCCTGATCCATCGCGTCGCTCTAATCTTGAACCACGGCGAAGGTCCAAGTGAGCTCTCGAACAATACTAAAATCACCCGGTTCTGTACGGTATAGATCTTACATTATTACCTCTTGTATATGCCACTATAGACCGATGAAATCCTATGGAAGCGTTGTCTATTCTTGGTCGACACAGGATCGCGGAGCAGATACATCCCAGCCAATGTGGATCTATTCTTAGGTTTTCCCCTAGGTCAACTGTACAGTCTTGTTCCCAGGCCCTGCTTCCTTTGTTCTTCCCCCGTAGGCTTCCGATTGCCGCGGTCCATATCAGCTCAACGGACAATAACGTGCGGGCAAACCCTTTGGGATGTGAGGCACACACAACTTGATTGGTTAGTGGGGATTTAGCCGCCACCAGGCTACTCAATACTATCTACGAAAGTTCAGCCCACATAATCCCATACGTTCGACGTGGATTTAATCCGGCAATCATGGATCGCTTGTTGAACTGCCTAAGTTGGAATGGTGCGATTCCACTCGGCGCGGGGCTGTTGCGAGCTTTCGCCAGTGCGGTCTAAGCTCTAAGCGCCCATGCCCGGGCCAGGCTGACCATGACCCATATCCGCTGTACGGAGTACCTCGTGGCCCGATCGCTGCTTCCCTTACGGAGTAATATCAGTCTCTACGTGATTCGTATTCCTCCTTAACGCCCAGTCTAGTAGTAGGTACTAGTATCCAAATACACCTAACAAAAAATCGTGGAAGATATTTAGGAACCGGCGTCTCAGACCGGCATGGGTGCCGCATGAGCCTACCTCAGCCGATCCACTGGTTACCGACAATTGGCAGGGCTGAGGGGATGGCTTCTACGGCGCAACTACAGTCTTTTCAGGGACCCGACCGTGTACTCCGCGTTGCCCCTTCTTCGGGGAACAACGATCGTATATTTTGTTCACGAAATAACTGATCAATGAAACTCGTGGCCACATATTGCATTATCATGAGTATAATACGCCAGGATATCTAATCAGGAGGTTCGGTGATTTTGGCGGGGGATCTGAGCGTAAGCCGCGTGCTCTGTCGAAGCTTTGATTTAATGTGCTTCGATGATTTCCTGCGCAGTCTCCGAGTCCGGTAGGCTCTCGCTATTCGAGCCCTTTTTCTAGGACTTTTAATTTTATTCTGGCGGCCGAGTACATACTTGGCCATCGAATACTGATAGGTCGAATTCTGTCTATCTCTAACTTCCACTGGGTATGTAGACTCCACTTTTGCCAATCAAACGGCAGACGGAAGCGCCCAGCCCCAGGAAATCACCCTGACCTGCAAATCCTGGATCGCAATCTATTTGTAGTACTAATCAAGTGGCCAGAGCCGACATTACCCGCTGTTCTGGTCCATCTTACAGGTGGTGCATGGCACTTCCTCGATATTGATAGCATTGTTTAAATGAGCGCTCTTTAGCCCATGAGTTGTTGGCTCTGCACTGCTTGATTTTCTACCATTCCGTCACTTATTTTCACTAGAGAATGGGGGCTATCAAAATACGGTCAACATATGCCCGTCGTGGCCGAAACTATCGTATCTGGTTCAAGCCTGCCTTACATGTGGCTTTGGCCTTCATTGCGGTTCTCGGGCTGCTAAACCTGTTTTCAAATCATAGTACGTTACCTTCGGGGGTATTAAGTATGTGAGATTGACCTGATCAATAGATCTCCACGAGGAGCAGAAATCCGAATCTCTGCCTACAGTTCGAAAGGTCACCATGCTCTATGGTAACAGAACAATGTACGATAGGGCACTTAAGACACACGAGGCACATTCCCACAAATTTGGATATCCTATGACTGTCTTGCGTAAACCGATCCTTGGGGGCCTTTGGTCCAAACCAGCCATCATTCTCTCCACCCTCATCGAGGAAATGGGGAAATCAGAAGAACAACGAGTACAATGGCTATTGTGAGTCTGCCAGGGACACAAGGAAACCAATCCCATATTCATACGCTGACTAACATAATACAGTTGGTTCGATGCCGACACCATCCTAATGAACCCGAACATTCCCCTCGAGACTTTTCTTCCTCCACCTCAGTTCTCCGAGACTCACCTCCTCCTCACCAAAGACTGGAATGGCATGAACAATGGTGTATTCTTTCTTCGCGTTCATCCATGGTCCATCGAATTCTTTTCCGCTATAGTTTCCTATCCAGTCATACATCCTGATGCTCACCTGTTATGGGAAGACCAATCTGTGATGAATCGCCTCAAAAAGGAACATGAATACTTCTCCCGTTCCATGGTCTATTGTCCGCTTCGATGGTTCAACGCATACAAAAGAAATCAGAATGTGACCGACATCAACCCTAAAAAGCCCATACACTTCCAGATACATCCTGGAGACATCATTGTCCACTTTCCCGGAACGCCCGCCAACGAGCTGGAGAGTACTATGCTGCCTTATCTCGAGGTAGCTGAGTCTCATAATCCAGAGTGGGAGTTACCCCTCGAACAAACAGGGTACCTAAGGGAAATAGCGGAACTTTGGGACGAGATGTCTGAGTCTTAAACTAATTGACGATAACATATGTTATTGGATGGGGCGGGCCCCACAAGATTTCTACATATATAGTAGTATCGGGTTGTACATTCACTGTGCTTGCATCTGGGAATTGACTGTCTATACGAAGATATATCTGCATTACTTAATCCTCTGATGCATGAATATGACAAACCTCATCTTGTAAATCCGGAAGAAATACTACCTAGCCTTGGTGCAACGGTAGCACCATCCGTCATACCTGGAACTGTCCGAGCAGTAGGCCCGATGCCGGTGACCTACCATTTCATTTCCCCACTTTTACCTCCAAACAACCACAATAACAACTGCAACCTAGTATGCGTCGGGCATTCCATCAGATTCCTCTGACTTGCAAATCAGCACTCTCTACAAAGGCCCGTTGGGCGCTGAAGCATATGGGCTCCGAAGGATGATTGGGGGTAGTCTAACTAGCTCTGAGCAATGGATCCCGGGCCAGTGTTGCTTGTCCTGCTTCTCTTGTGATGCTAAATTTAGCTTCGCACCTCTGGCTTGATGACATCCGACTGGTGAAATATAAAGAACGTCTAGAAACTATGCTAAGGCTTTAAGACGAATCTGAGCCCAGATTTGACGTCTAAAGTCCTCGGAGGCCGGGTTCATCGGAGCAGAGGGTGGACAAGCTTCCGTACTGGAACGAGAAATTGTAGAACTGATTGAGGTACAACGTACTTGAATTCCCTCCGCGTGTTTGTTTATTATAACTCAACTCCAAAGCACCGCCCTGGCGTTTATTTGACCAAACACATGAACGCCACCTGATGCTCCGCGAAATTGTAATAGCAGCAACACGAGAAGCAGTCTATGTACTGATGCGAACGCTGTACTATTGGATGCATGTCTTTTGCAATTATCGAGAGTTCACTCCACATAATCCTTCTCCTCACTCTTCGGAATGCGAACAAACCCCGCACAAACCACTGCCGCCGCCAGCGAAATCGCCAAACTAAACCACCAGATTGCCCGTAAAGCCCCCAAGTCCAGGCTATACTCGTCGCCGCCGGCTTTGGTAACTTCCTTCCCGATTGTGTCTCCAATGGCCGTTACAATGGCCGCGGACAGATTCTGGATCGTCACAAGTAGACTCCCCGCCGAGTCCTGGAAAGAACGAGGTACATTGGACGTGATGAATATCGACGCGGCTGCAAATGTCAGATCCGGTCCGAAGATGACAAGGGCGATACCCGGCATCGACAGAGCCCAGTATGTCGTGTTCGGCGTTTGAGGAATGAAGAATGCAGGGCCCATTGTGTTAGCCACCATTCCGGCGATGAGGATCCAGTGCCCACGGAATGAATGCAAGGTTTTCGATACGATGTATGTGGCTAGGACGCCGCAGATCATGTTCGGGATAAAGTATAGAGCAACGGTGATGGGAGCGTGGCCCTGGTTTGTGAGGAGGAAACGCACGGCGTAGAACATCCATCCGCCGACGTATGCTCCGTATCCGAGGAAATAGGAAATTGCCAGTGGGAGAAATCCGGAGGTGGTCCAGAGCCGGTTATCGATCAATGGTCGAGACGCTCGTCGTTCGGCTAGGTAGAACATTAGGAGAAAGAGTGCTCCGACAATGATGAGTGAGTATGTATATGGGCTCCAGCCGCTGGGGACGCCTTGCGTGAGGCCAAAGATAATCAGGCCGCAGCCAATTGCAGCCAGGAGGGCGCCGAGCGCATCGAAGTCCTTGAGAGATAACTGAGTACCGGAGACACTGGGCTTCGGGGCAAACGAGGGGATACCAGGGACCGATGCCACTGCGCAGATGAAGCACACTATCGCATTGCTCCCGAATATCCAGCGCAGGTGTGCGGTGAGGGCGCCTCCTTGAAGACACCCAATGAGAAATCCCACGGGCGTCATTGCGGACATGACCGAGAAAACCCTTGTTTTCCGGATACCAGGCGAGTACACGCGGCCGAGCAGACTCATTGACGTTGACTGCAGAACACCAATAGCTAGCCCCTGCATGGCCCTGACCACGAAAAAGAGTACTGGCAGGGAGGGGTTGATACTAAAAACCCCCACAATATCCCAGATGACGAGCCAAACGAAGCCCACGATCATTAGGATCTTCGGGTCTGACAGATCGGCCAGCGACCCGGAGATAATGACGGCGATCCCGTTCGCCAGCAGGAAGGAGCCAATCAGCCATGGGGTATTGCTTTCGCTGATTCCGAGACTGTGAGGGAATATGGCTTGGTTGATAATGACGTTTCCGAGGAAGAGACCGAAAAGGAACAGGCCCATGGAGCAGAGTAGTATGAATATGGATTCACCCGTAAACCCGTAGAACTCGGAGGGAACACCCTGTGGGCGACGCTGCTGCGCTTCGATATCTCCTCCACGAGGTCCGGCAGCGTCTTGGAAGTCCAGTGTTTTTGGATTCTGGATGTCTGGCTGATGGCCATGGTTGCACTGCTGTGATGCATGGATCGTATCTGTCCCGCCATTTGTCGCGGATGTAGTGCCTACCGCGCGAGGATCATGGGTCTGGTCTGTCCCTGGTCGACAAGGATTGTTAGGGGCTAGGTGAGCCTTGAAGCAAAGATAGGGAAAAAAATCCTGCAATCTTTACCTTGCCAGTCTACCGCATCTAACGGTGTAATCATCCTTGATCGTAGCCAAGAATGGTATTCCGGTATTCAAAATGGCCGCTTGGAGAAGCTCGCATGGTTCGTTCTCTCATTATTTATAGCGGTTCCGAACCTAACAACCTGCCCACAGAACCTGTTTCTTATAACCCACTAATAAATATTGGCAATATTGTAATCCCAATACCCTCAGCACAATCTGGCCTCTACCCTCTACTAGTGGAGTAGTAAACTAATAGGCTAAATGATGTAGGAACCAGATCCATCAAGTATATTGCCCGAGGTGGCTGGCTATATGCTTGCCACCGGCTATATGGCTGACTAATCCCAACACCGTCTTTTCCACTTCTCGTCATTTATCATGACGTTTATAAGATCCAGGTGGGCTACGGCCGACGAAGCTCCGATATTGCCGACATGATCGCGAAATGGCAGACGCAAGGGGTCTCAACAGACAGCTGGCCAGATCGCGCGTGCGAGCCGGAAAGGCATGTACGCGCTGCCATGAGAAACGGATCAAGTGTGACGCCATGCAACGCATGCCATGCGCTCACTGCCTGCGAGATCGCTACACGGACTGTGTGATCCGTGAGACAAAACGGGGGACGTATGCCCGGAGCGCCCTGCGTCAGAAAAAAGGCAGGCATCATCCACGCGTAAAAGCCCCGGCTGGTGTCATTGGAGATCTGCCCCCCCAATGTTCAAGTTATCAAATGGGGGCTGAAGATTCTGGAGCACTCCCTGCGACTGGTTCCGATGTTGATGCGACCTTACCGACGAGGTCATCTGTTCCGGACTTTACCGCGTGGAGTTCAAGAGGTATAGATCATCTCCATTCTCAGAACGGCGATGAATCCACCAGCTTACAGGCTCAGGAAGTGTCCCCAGTGAGCGAGTCTCCCCATAGCCAGGCATCCTCTAAGAATCCGGGCGACGGTTCATCCTACCAAGATATCTCGTGGTCCGCGATGTTTGACCACTTCCTGAATAACCGCGAAAACGGAAGGGATTGGATTGACAAGTGTTCCATCACTTACCTCGGAGAGTCCTTTCCCCTGGCCATCGTACTGGGTGGTCTCAAGGACGGCAGCCGACCCAAACTACACCATTTAGGCCCTCCTTTCCCAGGGCTCCAGGGGAATGTTCCCTTCCAGTCACAGCCCGCACACATGTTGCCCGAGGACCTTGAATATCTGCGAGCGAAGGGAGTGTTCAGTTTGCCAGAAAAGGCACATCTGGATGCGCTTATGTCAGTCTTCTTGGACCACGTCTACCCGCTTTATCCAGTTGTCAATCGTCAAGAATTCACACAGCAGTACAGAATGGTCACCTATCATTAATCCTCGTTTATTCTATTAGTTTTATCGCGGTGACGTTCGCCTCCCAGTCCGTCTTGAGCTTTCTAGGCTTCCATTCCCGGCAATAGGGCCGTTCATTTCTCTATAAGAAGGCCAAGGCGCTCTTTGATATGGGCTATGAAACAAATAAAATCACTATCCTTCAGAGCACCTTTTTCCTATCATTCTACGGTGGTGGCCCAAATACCTATTGGAACTTTTACTCGTGGATCAGTACAGCCGTGACAATCGCCGAAGCCATAGGAATCCACCGCTCGACCATAGCAATACCCAACATGCAACCGCGAGACAAAAGCCTAATGCGACGATTATGGTGGGCCCTGGTCGTTCGAGACGGCATATGCAGTACCTTGGTAGGGCGTCCGTTCCGCATTGACATGGACCAGGCCGATGCAGATATGTTGACAATCGAGGATTTCGCGCACGATGCCATGGCCCCAGACTTTCTGGAGAACCCCTCTGTTCATCGATATGCACAGTATCAGATTGAGACCGCAAAGCTTTCACAGATCATGCGCGAGATCATCACCAGCCGGTTCCACCCGGGAAGACAGCCAGTGATGTCAGAAGTCCTCTACGCCCAACTGACTCGGTGGAAAGTAGAACTGGTCCCTACATTAACCTGGAACGCGGAGGTACCAGATCCCTCGAACCCGTTTTCCATGTCCCTGTCCGTCCAATACAACAACCACCTCATCTTGATTTATCTCGGCAACATGCGCGGCGAAGATATATGTCGCCGCGACGAGCATGAGATCGAGGGTATCGTCGACTCTGCTGCGCATCATATTTCCACGGTCGTGTGCAAGCTTTTTACAAAGTCAGCCCTGTTGACTGTGCCCCACGAGCTATACCATAGCATATTCCTCGCACAGGCGGCTTTCTACGAGCGGATGAGGAGCCCGAATAAACTGGTCGCCCGCCTTGGCCAGTCGGCGCTTAACTCCTGCCAGATGGTTCTGCAGGCTATTAGTGAATTTTGGGATTGTGGGACGTTCATCTCGCAGCTCTTTGAGAACCTGTCGAGTCGCTGTCTGGAGCAGCAGTCGTGGACCGCTGGGAGTGGGCAGGATATCCGTACCGTTGGGGCGGCCGAGGCTTCTGGTGCAGGCGGCGCTATTCACTCTGCTAACGACGCGGGCGTTTTTAATGCTTTGCTGGGAGATGATCGGTGGCAGGGGAACCCCATGCTGGAGAGTCTGTTCGATTTACCGTCGGAGCTGTTTCTGCCTGAATAAGCTGTAGTCATCTCCATAGAGTGTACAGCATAACAGGCAGCTAAGTGTGATGTATCAAATCATCATCAGGTCTACAGATACCAGGTACATAACTGGCATGTCACAACATACCATCAGCGTTAAGTGATCTTGTTGTAAAGCAGGTATTGATTTAAATGTTGCAACCAGCACTTCTGGTGTCCATAACAAAGCAGGATGCTTGCGAAGTAGAGTAGGACCGCTAGTGTTGTGGGCGTGTGTGTGCTGACGAACTGGGTCCTTCGGCACAAGGCGTAAGTCCTGTGACGGACCCTCTGTACTCATTTTATATGGACTTGAGGAGCTGGTTGTACGACTAGATCAGATGTAGAACCACCAACCAGGGTCTATATCAGGCTGAAGACTTGGTTGGTTGTCCATTGTCAGAACAACCAAGTAGACCAAAAAAGGTTAATGCCACTTGACTACTGGTGAAGAAGATCGAGATGTTCCAGCGTCCATCTATATTTTTACTACCTAGTTAGTCTGGAGAATGTATTCTCTGATATTTTAGGACTGCTTTAGTGAATGTATGTGGGTTATCGGAGATAACTGTTAGCACGTATCTCTCCATCTGCTCCCTGGTAGGCAGCGATATATCGTCTTGCCGTACTGGTTAAGAGATCTGACAATTTGCATAATAGTTCTTCGGTTTCACTTGTAAGTAAGTCAGGATACTCCGTACTGTTTTGCGAGCATGTATATTGGTACCGGATGTGGTAAGATAGTATCTAAAGGTTTGTTAAAGGTTCATTTTCTATAGACATACTCGGGTTCATTTAATACAGTCTATCTCAAGGAAATATGTCTAATCACACTCGCTTAACTACACACAACCTCTGAAACCATGAAAATTTATCGCAAGTGGCATAATCTGCGCGACCGTACCTTTTTCGGCTCTAGGATTCTGGCTTACAGAAATGTTACAGTACTTGAGACATACCGACTTGACACCTGTGAGTTGAGATGCGTGTTGATTGCAGCGAATTGCAGTCTAATAACTTATCTATAGTCCTACCGGCAGAAATATGCATCCATTGTTCAACCAGATGCAAACTTCGACATCGCCCGCAACTTGGGCCCAAATTTCCAGAAGAGAAATGGAGCTGGCATCCCGAGGCCGACACTGACGAACGCTAAGACACTGGTCCCCCATCCATAGCCCAGACTCTGGTACAGATAAGGTGCAAAAAGTGGAAACCCGAAGCCTGCCAGACTGCGGAGGATGGCGCAAGCAGCCATGGCACTGGCGGCATATGTCTGATAGCTATCAACTGTGTATGTCTGCATACCCTGCAGACACCCCATGGACCCGGCTGCGAAAATGGCGACACCGATGTTAGGCATGATCCAGTGCACATGGCCCTGAACGCTCCATCCGTACCAGAAAAGGCCCGTCGTGACCAAAATTGACCCCATAAACATGGTAGGAGTGCGGAATTCCGGCCGGCCGATACCACCGTTCTTGTCCTTCAACTGGCGGTAGATGCGATCGATGAGGTTGAAATTGAGCAAGACACCCACCAGCGAGCCGACAGCGATAGAGATGTAATTGAGACCGCCAATCCCGGTGCTTTCGCCATACTTCTCTGCCCACATTGACGGAAACGTGGCAGTGATAAGATAGATCGTCCCGAAAAGATATCCCATGTAAAATGCAACAACGGTAACAATCGGCTGGGTTGTGAGCATGCGCAGTGGCCGCACTAGAGCACTGCGGAGCTTTTGGGCAAGACTAACAACTTTTCCACCTGTGTGGAACTTGTTGTTTCCTGTCTCCTTAATCAGGCGGTCTCGCTTCCTCAGCAACAGAGTGCCTGGGTGGGATTCGCGCAGCCAGATCAACCCGACCAACTGGATGGCAACAGCGGCCACGCTGGTTGCCCAAAACACCCACCGCCATGTCGAGTACTCTGCGATGAAGCCTCCAGCTATTGGCCCAACCACAGGACCTATGATCGGCGCCAGAGTGTAGATCCCCATAGCCTTGCCGCGTTCCTCTGCGCTCCAGGTGTCACTACCCCCAGTGTCAGCAAGAGAATGAGATGGGCAATTGGGTTGCTTCTAACCTGAGAGCCCCTCCTCCTAGTGCAAGAGGAGCGCTTCCACCAATACCAGCAAGAAAGCGGAACACAAACAACTCGGCCGGGTTCTGTGCGAAGCCGCATCCGAGATTCCATGCTAGATACCATAGGTTGCTTATCTGCAGAAGAGGCACGCGGCCGTATAGCTCGGAGGCGGGCCCGAAGAATACGGGCCCGACGGCATACCCAAGGATAAAAATTGACAAAGATAACTCCATCTCGATTTCGCTATGCATGTGAAGGTCTTGTCCGAGCTGCTTGAGCGCTGGTGCAACCATGGATGACGATACTGGGGAGATGAAGGTGAAGAGTGAGACGGCCACTGTGTAACGCCATTTGATGCTATTCGACCAGTTTTTTGGGTTTTCCGGATCTTGTGGTCCATCCCAGGTGACAAGGTATGGGTCAACTGGAGGCTTTTGGTTGTCTTCTGCGGAAGATGGCCCTGCCTCGATATCGTGATCTGTCGAAGGGGCAGTTGCCTCTGACTGAGCTGGGTTCCTCTCCGTTTGGATGGCCATGGTGGCAGACTTGATAAATGACAATTCAAATATCTATAGACTATGTCAGGCTGTTGAGGGTGTCTACCTACCATTTATAGCATCGATGCTGCGCTGCTCTTGTGAATGCTACGAACAGGGGACCAATCGGAGGACAGCATTTGCTTCGGGCCCGGTTGTAACATGCGATCGGAGTTTCCGAACCTCCCGCCAATCCCTTTGTTTCCTTTCATATCCCCGACTCCCTGACCTAGACTGACGTTTTATTTTCAGTGAAAGGTCAACATTGCTTGAGCTAAGACCGCCGCATCAATGGTATTGTCGTGCCCTTTTGTACAAGGAACAATAGACAGCAGAACAGCAAGCTCAGGACCATGTCTCACCGACCACTGGCGCTCGCACCGGCGGGGAGCAAGCCAACCATATCCGACGAAGGTAGCAATAACAGCAGTCACCTCTCACCCTACAACGGCATCAAAATAATGCCATATACTTGTCAGTCCTGTATCAAAAGGAAAGTCAAATGTGATCGTGTTATTCCGACATGTTCGAGCTGCAACAAAGGCAATGCTTCTTGCATTTACCGGGAACCGACACCACGAACGAGAAAGCGAAAGCGCAGGCCCAGTGAGAATGTGAATGATCGTCTGGTACACTACGAGAAGATACTCCAGGATAATGGCCTGCTGTCTACAGAGGTGGAATCGTCGCGTCGGAGCGTGCAAGAAACAACCTCCCATCGGGACTCGACTCATGCCGACCCAACAAAAGCAGGGAAGCTAATATCCGGCGAAGGAAAATCAAGATATGTTGGCAGTAGTCTCTGGCTGAACTCTGGAGAGACCAGCATGAGAGAGATATCGGAAGATGAGGAAAATTGCCAATCCGCCCCCACAGACACTCGCCCGTTCTCTCCAGACCCAATCTCGGGCGCACTTCTAGGCGTTTCACAGGAATTGGTTCATTACTATCCTACACACCAAGATGCGATGAAACTTTGGGGGGCATATATCAACAATGTGGAGCCACTCTGCAAAGTTCTACACATACCAACAACAGGGAGGATGATTGAAGCCGTCTCACGACAACCAAACGCCGCCTCCAAGGCACAGGAGTGTCTGCTCTTCTCCATCTATCACTTTGCGGTTTTCTCCATGACCGAGGAGGACTGTGTATATAACTTCAGGCAGCCACGGAGCACATTGTTGGTCAGATATCAGTTCGCACTGCGACAATCCCTCGTTAATGCCTCTTGGCTAAAGACCACAGAAATGCCGGTTATGCAGGCATATGTACTCTTCCTTATCGCAATGCGCACCCAAACAGACCCTCACACCTTCTGGATATGGACTGGAGTTGCGATCCGCATCGCGCAGCGCATGGGGCTTCATCGCGACGGAGAAGCCCTCGGACTGTCTGCCTTTGAGGTGCAAATGCGTCGACGGCTCTTTTGGCAGATTCTACCACTCGATGGTTATGCCGGTCAGGTGTCAGGTACCGGTATCTCTGTCGCCCCTGATAGCTGGGACACTAAGCAACCTCTCAATATCAACGATGATCAAATATATCCCGGCATGTCGCATCAGCCTGAGGAACAGAAAGGAGCTTCGGAAATGATATTCTGTCTCACCAAGACAGAACTATCGAATTTCTACACCCGCACTGGAGTCCAGAAAAAGAAAGTAGGGGCGACCATCCAGTTTCGTGACAGCGCCGAAATCGAAAGACTGATCGACGAGGTCGAAAGCACGATCGAGTCTAGGTACCTCCGCTACTGCGACATTGTCAATCCCCTCCATGTCCTCACTATGGGACTAGTAAGATCTGCTGCAAATGCCGTCCGACTGCGGAACCGAATGAATACTGGGGATCATGAACGCAGAGAGCTCTGTACTCTCGCTCAAAAGATTATCGACACCGACAATGCTCTTTACAGAAATCCTAACACAAAACAATTCCAGTGGCACCACAAGGCGTTCTTTCTATGGGATGCGCTCATTTGCATTTTGACTAGCCTGGGGAAGACCGGGTTCTTTTCCCATGCAGAGTTGGATATCACCTGGCAGAAGGTTTCCGATGTGTATGCCAACCACCCGGAAATCCTGGAAGCCAAGCATGTACATCTCGTCGCGGTTAGTAAGGCGACGCTTGAGGCTTGGTCTTTGAATCCACCTAGTGAGTCTACCTCTCAGCCTGGTTTTATTACGGCGCTGCAATCGCAGCGAAGGAGGAAGGCCCGGCAGAAGGTAGAAAATATTGCCGCCCAGGAAGATATGCCTTCATTGGACATGCCTCTTGGAGTCTTCGATGGCATGGAGCGGAATCTGGACTATGACTTCAACCTAGATGGTGTAGACTGGATGATTTGGGAGCAGTTGTGAACTACCTGTAGCACTGAAAGCTGCACTACATCTTTCCTTTCTTCAAAGGTTTGCTTGATATGCCTCAGAACCTCCTTATTGACGAGACGACAAAGCTTGCCATTTTCGCAAGTAAAAGCCTACAACAAAAAAGCGCCCCCTACAAGGCTTCAGTCCATCCTAGCACCACCTTTGGATCGACGCGTTTGTAATAGTCGGGCTCGATGAATAAGTTCCTTACAATCCCATCCTTGTCCACCAGCAGTGTCGCAGGGATCGGGACTTCAAACGAATCATCTCCATTTCGTTGCTGCAAGTCGTGTCCCAGAGCCTCGTACACCGGTCTAAGACTGGCCGGCTGCTTCCAGACAATCCCGAGCTGGCGAGCATATGCATTGTGGAGATCTGTCAAGACGGGGAACTTGAGCTCGTGTTTCTCCGTCATAGTCAAGGTGTTGTTCGGAAGCTCGGGCGTGATCGCCACAAGATTGACACCTTTGGCCTTGAGCTCTGCATGATATTTTTGTAACCCTGCGATGGCAATATTGCAAAAAGGGCACCACTCCCCGCGATAGAATGTGATCAGTAAAGCATGCTGACCGAGGAGGTCCGCGCTGTTCTGCTCCACGCCCACTGCGTCCTTGAGACGGAAGGGTGGCAGCTGATCGCCGAGTTGAATGGCGTTGGCAGGAGCGAATTGTCGTGCAAGCTCGCTCTTTGTCTCGGCAATTTGGTGTTTGATCTTCTCGGGCGCGGTTTGCTCAATAGTTTGTTGGAGGGCTTCGAGTTCGGAGGTGATATCAGCCATTTTTAACACTTTCACGGAAACGGTCAATTGTCAGATGTCTGAGTATCCATGATCCGGTATCTGAACGCCCTTTTATATAAAAAGTGAAGACAATGAGTACCATCCCTGTCTGGCTCAAGGCGAGAATCGGCAGTTACCGGGCACGAAGGAATCGCCCCATTTCCGCACGCCCTGTCGGTGACATCTAAAGTATTTATTCTCATGTGGATGTTCCTGATATTAATTTGTGGTGTTGAGCAATATAACTAAACTCTTTGGGGGGAAGTTTGCGAGTGTCATGCTGCGCTGCTTGTCGGGGTCGTTGAGGCCATATGTGGGAGGCTCAGTATTACGCGCAACCCCACCCCAAGCTAGTGCTTACGGAACATCATCTATGCAGCATGTCATGACTCACAGCCTCATATTATGTCCACCGACTTTCGGTCCGATAGAATGTTGGAATCTACCATTGCAGTCACTCCGATGCACGGGAAATATCTCTTTTAGACTAGTCAGGAACACTTTGTACCATCAACCTTATCACCACGACAACAAGTCAGCATTTATATAAACTCTGGCCCTCGTTCGCCACTATCGTTATCAATTTCCTTGAAATATCTCCCAAACCACTACAGCTCAATATATATAGTAAACATATCAATCAATCCCTCGAAGACAAACCCCCTATACTCACCCCGCAAAACACACCATGGCCGGTCCATTCCCCATCCCTCCCTCAACCATAATCATCCCCACTGACCAGCACTCAACAGATCAATCCTCCACGCCCCTCCGCATCGGCATCATTGTCTTTCCCGGCTTCCAAGCCCTCGACGCCTTCGGACCCCTCGACTGCCTCAACGTCCTCTCCTGGACCCATAACCTAACCCTCTCCATCATCTCCACCACCCTATCCCCCGTATCCACCCAAATCCCCCTCTCCCCCAACGCCCTCGGCCAAAGCATCCTCCCCACCCACACCTTCGCCACCGCCCCGGATCTCGACGTCCTCCTCGTCCCCGGCGGTCGCGGCACCCGGGCATCCACCCCCGCCATCCAAGACGCCATCACCTACATTCGCACCGTATACCCCAAGCTCCAGCACCTGATTACAGTCTGCACGGGGTCTGGACTCGCCGCTCGCGCCGGTATCCTAGATGGTCGTCGCGCCACAACCAACAAAATGATCTTCGATGAGATTGCGGCCTTAGGTCCGAACGTCAACTGGGTGCCGCAGGCGCGGTGGGTGGTGGACGGGAATATTTGGACTTCATCGGGTGTGAGCGCGGGTATTGATGTGACTTTTGCGTGGATTGAGATGGTGTTTGGTGAGACGGTTGCAGAGAAGATTGCGAATGGGTTGGAGTATACGAGACATCGCGATGCGAATGTTGATCCGTTTGCTAAGGTGCATGGGTTGTGAGTGCTAGGTTGGTTCATTTATCTGGTTCTCTCTGATGAGAGCTTGGAAGTGTGGCTTCCAATTGTGGGTATGTATTGCTATTCTCGGATATAGTTGAATGTAAAATCTCTGCTCCTTGATGGAAATCACTGCGGGGGATTGGGTTCAGGTCGAGATATCTGTTGTAAGAGTTGCTGGATTGTTGTATATACAGGGTAAATAGAGGGAGGTATAACAGGCCGTCGATGAGCACATTGGTGAATAACATGATTGCATCAAGGACTAATACCTTTGGTTTTGATGTTGTGAATTATACCTGATGGTGGCAGCGAATCAGATAACGCATTTGCTCGACATAGACAAAGTAGGTAGGTCACCTTATTACCCGGGATGGTTTACTACGGACTTACATCCTAGTAAGTTCGAAACTAGACCGCTGCAGCGCATGTAATCCAGTAGACAGGATCAGGCATATCATTTAACACTCACGTAACGTAACGTAACCTACCTAACCTATCAGATACAATCATTGGTGATGATACAGAACTCGCATTATGCAAATGACGGCTGGCATTGTCTTTTACCCGTTTAGGCAGGTTTCGGCGGCCTAGCCAGCCCAGACAATTACTATATCCGGTAAGTGTCGGCGATCGTTCATGAGGGAAACTCCGCGATAATAAAGTGTATAACTGGATATCGAAAGGCATAAATAGCAGGTATTTTCCTTCAGTCCATCTCACAGACTCATAGCATTCCGGCAAAGAGCATGCAATTCTTTCGAATTTCCAAGCCTTCTTCAACTGACGCTACGATGAGTTCTATTAAGATTGCTGTGGTGGGCCTTGGTCGCATGGTAGGGTCTTCTCTTTTGAATTGAAGATATTATACTAAGCTTGGGTAGGGCAAACGTCATGTCCATACGTTGTTGTACCGTGTTCCCCGGGCTCAAGTGGTAGCTGTGTGCAGCAGTGATGCTAGCGAAGTCGAATGGGCCACGAACAACCAGGAATATAAGGACTTCGGTATTGCTGTATACAACAACTACGACAATATGCTGGCGCATCCTGGTCTTCAGGCTGTTTGGGTCTCGAGCAGCACGGACGTGCATGCGAGCCAGTCTTTAGCTGCTATTAATAAGGATCTTCATGTCCTTTGTGAGAAGCCGCTGAGTACTAATCTGGCAGAGGTATGTTGTCCTTGGGCCGTTCTACTGTGTGGCAATCGCTGATGAACCCAACTAGGCCCAGTCGGTGGTTGATGCCGCCCGAGCCAAGCCTGCGCTGAAAGTGATGGCCGGGTTCTCGCGTCGGTTCGATGCCTCATACCGGGACGCAAACCAGAAGGTCTTTGACAAGAAGGCCATTGGATCCCCGTTCATGGTCCGGTCCAACACCTGCGATCTGAGAGATGAGACGGGATTTTTTGTCCGATACGCATCCCGCAATGGTGGAATCTTTGTCGATTGCGCCATTCATGATATTGATCTGTCGCTCTGGTTCTTGGATAACCCGAAGCCTAAGGCCTGTTGGGCAGCTGGGACGCTGCAGCATCATCCGGAACTGAAGGATCTCTCTGACGTGGATAATGCGGTAGGCATTGTCGAATTCTGGGGCGGGAAGATTGCCTACTTCTATTGCTCTCGGACTCAGGCGCATGGGCATGACGTCTGCACTGAGATTACTGGGACAGACGGCAAGGTGATGGTGAATGTCATTCCTAAGCGGAACAATGTTGTTCTGGCCGATTCGTTGGGTATGCGGCATGAAGTGCAGCCGGAATACTGGGAGCGATTCGAGGATGCGTTTGCGGTGGAAGCCAACGAGTTTGTCAGCGCTGTGCTGAAGGATACGGAGGTTCCTCTGCCGCTGGAGTCGGGAATCATGGTGATGAAGATCGGACAGGCCTTGCAGCATGCTCTGCTTTCTGGGGAAGTGGTGCGTTTCAACGAGAGCGGGGAGAGGTTGAACTAGTGCAAGCAATTATTCAAAGCTATAGAAGGGTTAGTAAATATAATTTTTGCAGTGAAATCTTTGCTACACTGATGCGCTCTGTATTTCGGCTGGATAATGGGTGAAGTTGGTTGGGAAATTGTAACAGCGCGGGGAAGCGGGGAACCCCTCACTTCTCCAAAGGGTAGGTCGCGCCGTGTTCGCGCCCTCCGCTGTCTTCACCTCCAATGATGCCGCGAACTTCGCTAGCCAGGGCGCCTTGTTCTAATTGCCGTGGTATGACAAAATATTTGAGCCGTACTATATTTGCTAATGAATGATTGCAGAGAGACACGTGAGATGTGAGTTCCCTTCCGAATCACGGACACCCCTAATGCTCGTTGCTTAAACAGGCGACAAACAACAACCGGTATGCTCACGATGCAAAGAAAAGCGCTGGAAATGTACACCCGCGCAGCGGAAATCGGTCTTTCGGCAGGGCTCAACGGCCGGACTCGATGGGAGTTTTTCAGTGGACCAATCCTGGATGATCAGTGAGGCAAAGAAGTGGAAGACAATCTCAGGGGATGGGACACTTGCAAATTCTGAAGATAGGTCTGAAACGCCGGAGAGCCGACAGGATGTGGAACAATGCCGAACTATTCCATTATCCGAGACTGACCGTGGATGGGGGGCCTCTAATGGCTCTTTATTTGGATCACCATCCCATGGATCTCGTGGTAGTGCTAGTACCGGAGAGAGCTTTAATCGTGAAGAGCAAGGTTCTGGGTCAGAATATTCGCCATTAGGGAACCTACCAGTAGAATTGCATGCATTCGAGGAGACAGCGACTGTCGAGACGGTGCAGTCACTTTTCGCTCCTGCGAGCCACGCTGAACACCATAGCCCAGACAGATACTCCGGGTTGAAACATACTCATGCTAGTCACTCCAATCCTATCCTGGTGCTGACCGTCCAAGAAGCTTGCCTTTTACGTCATTTCATCGAAGAAATATCTCCATGGGTAAGTTGCCACTCCCTGTCAGATATTAATGACTGAAACCTCTAGTTCGACCACTGCGACGATCAGAGGCACTTTCAGCTGGTGGTTCCTCGTCGAGCACAGCACTGTTCAATTATTCGGAATGCTATATTTGCCGTCTCAGCCCGCCATCTAGCTCGTTTACCACAGTATACAACACCTAGTGGAATTGTTTACCACGGTCAGCTGCTTCCTGACCTGCAGGACTCCACCGCGGTGGAATATACCCTCAAATGCATTCCCGATCTCATCAGATTCCCTGAGATGACCGACCCTTGGAATCAAGAGAACGTAATGGTTGCTACAGTCATCCTACGGCAGTATGAGGAGATGGAAGAGGATATGGATACTGACACCGACATGTCTGCCCAGGACAGAGTTAACTTCTTAGCCATCACCCAGAGAATTATTGATTCCATGATCTCCTACAGGCTGCAACAGTCCCTTGCCACGGCAGCGTATTGGATCGCTATCCGCCAGGAGGTGTATTATGCTCTGACAAGAGAGCGAGCACCAAATATGCGATTTGGGCCAGACGACTGGAGCAATGCTTCTGTTGCTAACACGTTGATTATGCTCGCTAGTGAGGTGACAAAATGGTGCTGGGGCGACAACTCGATCGAAGAATGGGGTTCGTTTCTGGCTTCTTGTTATCGTGCGATCCTTTGCTTATGCTGACCGGCTAGAGCGTCTTATGCTGCGCCATCAGCAGCTCAGGGATGAGTACCATACAGAACTAGCACCAATATTTGAGAAGCGGGCAGATAGGTTGCGGGGTGAAATATTCCCTACTATCTGGTATGCCTCTGAAGACCAAGTAACGGCAGTGCAGCATCTAGAGCTGGCTGGGATGATTTTGACGGCTCAAAATCCACACCTTGAGTATGATGCCATCGTTCCCTTTTCTGGTACCCTGTTATATGGTATTTATTATTCTGCTGACAACCAAGATCATCCACCCGCGCCGCACATCGCAAAGCCGAAGCACAAGTCCGATCGATCGTCCTCAAAGTCTGTGGGATCGCGCTGAATCACGCCCGATGTCACCCTGCACTAGTCAACGCAGTCATTGCAATCACGCTCTATGGCGAGTACTTCACCGAGCCTGAAGAACGACACGCGTTGGTTTCAATCATCAACCGAACCCGAGAGGTGCATTCGTGGCCGATGCAAAAGCGCTACGCCCGGCTGAAGCACCGGTGGCAGTTAGTAGACAACTGCACCCCTTAGGGTCTTCTAGGCTCTCTATTGCACTGCCAAAAAGTGGATATGTTTAGGCTCGGCGCAATTTAACACGGTGATCGGCAGGCATCCTGTGCGGAAGGGTCCTGATCTGGCCCCATTGGCAGGGTTTTGGCCCCTTGGCAGTCTTGGTAGCCCCAACACGAGATAGGGTTAAATGAGGCTGATGGATAGTTCTTATGTCAGTTTACTTCGGTTTACTTACGGCTTTCACGTTCAGGACTGTCGCCCCCAACTCCAAGCGGGATGTAGGGACTAGGTAGCCAATGGAGGAAGCAGCTCGGATTTTATACCTAAATTGAACAGGGGCTAGTTCTACATCACGCTCAATTCACGCTCAAATGTAGCCCGAGCAGTAGAATTATACTAGTTACCAGATGGGAGAACCTAGGATATATAAGACCTCTGCTGTCTTCCTATTCCTCCGAATCACTATACCAACCTCTTCCCATCTCAACAAACCGATCTTCCACAATCGACCACTTCCACTACCCAGCATTAACATTCATACGGAATAAACCAAATCAACATGAAATCCATCTCCACCATCCTCCTAACCGCTCTCCTCTCCACCACCTCTCTGGTATTTCATTCTTTTACACCCTGTCCCAAGAACCCTCCAATCACCATCTCAAACCTACCCAATCAACTCCAACCCTCGAAGTATAATCCACAATCCACAAACTAACCCATCCACCCAACAGGCCACCCCCTCCACAACCCTCTCCAACCACACCATCACCCCAATGACCTACACCGGCCCCATCACTCCAGGCGGCGAACACATCTCCTTCACCGGCACCAGCATCCAAGAAATCCACTCTCAAATCAAAGCCCTCAACCCGGATTTTGAACTCGTCTCCCCGGATGAATCATCCCCTGGCAATACCATTACCCAGCGAAGCGATGTAAGTGCCCCCATCCCCCATGAACCCCATCATCACCACCACCATATTCCTTTTACTATCTACCCAACCAAAACCAAAATCCCTTAACCAACAACAAAAACCAGTCCACAAAAGACAACCTCATCTGCAACATCCCCGGCCGATTATCCGAAACCGCTAATACATATTGGATCCGGTCCGGAATCAAATACCTCAAGGGTTTGGAGGGGAAATGCGGAGTAAGTAAGGGTCCTGCGTCATGTGCGAGGATCAGTTGCTCGTATGATTCGGGGATCTTTTTGTGTAATGATGTAGGTTTATCCCCCCCCCCCATTTTTTTCTTTTTTTTTTTTTTTGGTGGGTTGAGGGGAGTTGGGGTCGGGAAAGGGAGGGATGTGGAATGAAGGGGTGGCATGTGCTAATGGGTTTAATTTATTTTACAGAATGAAGAGAAGTTGGAAGTCAAGTGTTCGGATTTGGCTGGGTATGCGGAGGATATTATTGAAAGGTGTGATGAGGGGGAGTATGTGAATGGACAGGAGTTTGATACCAGAAATTGGAATATTGTGGTGGCAGAGGATCTTTGTTGATTTTTTTGGGGCTCTCCTTTTTAGGGGGGTGGAAGAGTGGTTGGTTGTCGTTGGTTGCTGGTTATTGTCGGTGGTTTGTGTGGTATGGTGGCTGAGATTTGGTGGGGGTCTGGTGGGATATGTTCGGAGGGGTGCGATTAGACAGATAGTACTGGATCTGTGTTGGTGTGCATAATATTTTCTTTCAAGAGGTACATGGCAGGAGGCCTGATTCAATGAAAGGAATGCGGCTTATGCAAGTATTATTCTCTTCCAGCGAGTCATCAATACATACGGCAATACGGAGTGCAGTCAAGTACACACTCCTATCTTTGGCGTAATGGCCTTGACACACGACCACGACGTCAGATACTCCACACTCTCCAGTGCATCGTGCAGATGGAAACTCGCCCCGCTCATGATCTGCTGTTGCACCTGCTCAATGTACCCCACTGTGGACATATACTGATCCGCCGTCGCCCCGGGTGAGCCCATTGACGAGCTCGACGACTCCGATGGAGACTCGGGCATGTTCAACACGTCTCGTTTCATGTCCGCTTTTATGAACTCCAACAAGAGAAATGACGCCCACTTCGATTCAAACAACCCTTCGCGATGCGGCCAATGCTGCAGCGCCTCGATCGCCCGCAAGCGCACTCGAACATCATAGCATCCAAAAGATATCAGGTACAGACTAGGGAGAATGCCCACATCCAAGGTGAAGGTCGGGCGCTCCGGATACTTGTACAGAAGCGCCTCCACCAAGTACAACGCTTCCTCGTACTCCGGGGTGTAGCAGTCTAGCACAGCAGGATTTTTCGCCAAAAGACAGGTTTTGACCGACAAAGTGAGGCACCGGTGGAGAATGTATATTATGTCGGCCCCTCTCTGTTCCTTGTGACTGAGACCGCTGTAGGATCCAAAATAAAACGGACTGAACAACTCGGCATAATAATTCAACTGGGAGAGAAGCCGTTCTTGTCGTGGGAGCAACGAATCATAATCACGCGCCACGTCTGCCGCCGAGAGGGGCCAGGATTCCGAAGTGAACCGGAAAACCCCACTCACCAAAGGCTCAATAGCTTGACGTGCCTCAAGCAGGGTTGAAAACATATCGGGTTTGTTCAACTGCCATTGGTACTTTCCCAGTTCTGTATCAACACACAGCACCGGGCCGTGGACTCCATAGTAGGTCGACTGAATATCGAGCTGCACAAATGCTGCAACGAGACATTTCTCCACCGGCGATTCCGTGTCGTCAGCCAGCTGCTTCTGCACTTTGATTTCCTTCAGAATCCGCAAGCCTCCTTGCAAATGCCGACATGCTCGTTCGTACTGCCCCTGGAGTAATTCAAGTAGAGAGTATAACAGGCAGCAAAGCAGCATGACTTCTCTCAAACGGGGGTCGGACGCATGCCGTCTGCTCAGGATTCCATATGAGCGTGCGGACTGCTCCAAGGCGAACTTCTGCCAAACATTTTGCCGGGTCTGTCCCGGCAATGGCATCCCCCATTGCTCGACGTCCTGATGGATTGCGCTTAGCGCCACGGCAGCGTGATAGACGGCGGGCTCGGAGTAACTGATTTGCAGGACTAGGTTTTTCCACAGGGCCGAATCGAACAACTCCAGGAGACTCGGGATGGTAAAGTGTTGAAAATGTGAGAAACATCGCCGCTCATCCGATGTCATGGCCCAGCGGAAGCCGTGTGCGACCTGGCATATTAGCTTGCTATCGGAACCTTGGCCTGCCGAGGCTCGAGGTAGCCGGTGCATATCATAGGCACAGGATCGACCGGTCGATGTGCAGTTGGTACATTTTCCAGGCGTCTCATCACACTTGATCCGGCGAACACTGGGTCGATGAGGATTAGCAGACCGTGGCGACATCCAGCAACGACCACTCACCGACAGGTGCGACAACCCGTTCGGGACCTGGTCCCGTCCGACCTCCTACGCTTTTCGGGGGCGGCAGTGGATGATTTTCGGGGCATGGCTGTGGCGAAGGAACGAGCCTGGGGGTCTGGCGGGGGAGAGAAGGGAGAAAAGGAGATGGGCTGGCTAGACGTGAGGGGAAAGGCAAGGGCCAGCGATGCTGCTCAGCTGCCGGCAACGCCAATCACCAGCGGTGCCGCGCGGGCTAATCAGGCGCATCCCGGTCTAGTGGCCGTAAGTGGCCGCCTAGTCGGCCTTTAGTCCGGCTTAGTTCACGGCCCATCCCAAATTCCCCCGACCTTTTCCCTCTTCTTATTCGGCCTGCATGCTGCAGGGGGGGGGCACACCACGCGGTGGGCAGGATGGAATGTTGGCACGGCTTGCAGGTGGAGTGGTTTCCTGAAGAATGAAGAGTTGGAGGCCATCCGCTGCAACAAGGTGGGCAGTGCTCCGTAGCGAGTCCGTATCGAGTTTGGACGGCCTCGCCAAGCGAGCCTCTTCCCTCGTCGGCTGGACTCCGCCACTACCCCCGAACAGGCAAAACAATTGTTCCATTATTCACGGGTATCGGCTCTCAGCTGTTCCTTCAGCCGGCCCCCGATGGGATCCCTCGGCCATGCAGAATTGCAGATACCATTTTTGCCGTACACGCATACCATCCTATCCACCAGCGCTCCAGCAGGATGATGTGGCTCCACCACGCTTGACACCTTCGTCGATCTCGCGTCCGTGGCATCGGCCCGCAGCGGCGCCAGGCCCGCCCGGGGCACCTCGCTTCCATCTGTCTTCCCGGGGTCTCCGGGTGGGAGTGCCAGGTATGTAGTTGCATCAAGCGGGGTAGTCTCAGCTGGGAAATCTTGTCTTTCTCGCCCCAGTGATCCCAAATTTGACTACGTGCTGTACTCGGCCTACCTAAGTCCACTTGCGTGGACAGTAGCTGAGCGGTGAGGATAATAGACAGGAAGCTGCCAATCATTGATATGTGTGTATCATTTTGTCTGTAGACCTTGAAGGGGCGAATCGATATATACCCAGCTAGGCTTAAGCAAAGGGTGTCACGACTGCCCATTCAAAACATTTTCTCACCTGGCAATCCTTCTGAGCGCCATCTCGTCGATATGCGACTGCAGCATACGTGAGCCTTTAAGGCTGCATGGTTCCACGTCGAGCTGAAAAGTAGCGTGCTGAACAGGAAAGACTATAGGTCCGCTCAACTCAAGCATTTCTCTCACTCCACGTCCGGTCAAAGACGTTTAGGCTCCGTTGTGCTGAAAGATATAGTAGTTAGTCTTCTCTGCGGAAACAAACATTACCCAATCACTTACCAGAAGGAACAACATCCAGAGCCTTGATCGACACATTCAACGGCTGCTGAAGCATGAATACAGCACTGCGCGCGATATCTTCCGACTCGAGGGGTCTAAATAGCAGTTAGTTTGTAAGCCCAATGGTACCAATGCATACAAGCAGTAGTTTGGACATAGACTTACTGGTACCCCTCAAAGAAACTATCATATTTCTCTTTATCGTGGCCCACACGAAGCGAATGGAAATTGGTAGCAACACACCCTGGGCGCAACACCAAGACCCGAATATTGGTCTCACTCAGCTCGTTCCTTAGTGCATTGGAGAAAGCTTCCTGAGCTGCCTTGTTGCAATGGTAGACAGCCTCTCCAGGAAATGGAGGGACCTCCAGGCCCGTGACAGAGGTGATGTTGAGGATAGTGCCTGCCTTGCGAGGCTTCATGGATGCATTGAGTACAGCATAGGTGGTGAACATGAGACCATTAATGTTGGTGCTATTCATAGTGACAATGTCGGAGACCTTGAGGTCAGGGAAGGGGGCAGGTGCGCCAAGAGCGAGACCGGCCTGTCTGCTTGTCAGGTTATAGTCTTCACGCTAGTATGAACATGGATGTGGACTGACATTATTAACTAGGATGTCAATATGACCAAGCTGCTCGACACTGGCGTTGACTGCCCGTTCAACTGCCTCATAGCTTTGGATGTCGACTGATTTGTAGACCACCTTCGATCCGGGGTATTTCTCATGAAGAGTGTTTGTGATGGCCTGTAGCTTGTCCTGCGCGTTTTTCATCAGGATGATAAAGCATGCAAATTAAGCAACGCCGTACCTCTGATCTGGAGAAGAGAATCAGATTTGCACCTTCTTTTGCAAGTGCATGAGCAATGGCTTCGCCGATTCCCATAGACGCCCCGGTCTGTCGGTCAGCGACGGGCTCGGAAAACCACAAATAATGGACAGTAGATGCTTACTACGAGCACATTTGATCCTTTGAGCGACATTTTGATTTGCAGTTTGTCTCCGTTGCTTCTCGCACTGGGATCCAGTGAGTTATAAACTGCGGCCGCAACGACGTCACCGGGTAACCTTGGCACTAGTCCCATTCGGGTCGCCGCAAGCTCACTGCGGACCTCGCTTTGTGCTCCCATTGGTTATTGGAAGCGAGACAACTGCCCCATGGAGATAATCAGAACACTTGGTTACCAGCAAAGTCATCGAATGGCCAATGATTTCTGCTTGGCATAAGGGTCCAATTTCTAAGCAGCTTCCAGTCTCTGAGTCCTGCCCCGCTCGAGATGTGCCGTGTTTGAAGTCCAGGGCCAGTTATCGCTCTATTCCGCATTTCATACGACCTATCCTAAGAATACTGTCTTGAAAGTGGGTCGAGACGAACAAATCAGTATCATATGCGAGATAAACTGGATACTAGCAAAATAGAACGCGTCCCCAAGTTCAGTCGAGCTGCATCTGTTGGATTCCCTCGGAAGCTTTCTCCTTCCAGTCCGCCCTCCACCGGGACAGCGCAGGTCGCCCATGTACCATATCTCCAGCAGCCCAAGCAATTCTCCTCCGATCCAGATCCTCGGTGACCTCGTTATCAGGGCAAATAATGTAAAAGCTTCCCTCCACCATCTTTGCATTCATGTAATCCACCACCTGCTCCGCTGACCAAGCCCCATCTGGCTTCGAAGAGTGACCCGCAGTCAATCCCGTGTATGTCCATCCCGGGACAAGTAAATGGACCGCGACATTAGGATACGCTTCGTAAAGGTGCAAGGAAAGCTGTTCCGCAATCGTTTTCACGGCGCTCTTGGATGCATTGTAAGCGGGGTCTCCAGGTGGGTTGGTTATTCCTTGCTTGGACCCGGTGAGGACGATAGCCCGCGGCTGTTCTTTGTTGGATCTAGCCACGCTGTCTAGGAAAGCGGCTAGGCCGTTGGTGTACCCAAGTGTGCTGACAGCAAACGTCTTCTGGAAATACTCCGGGTCTTGCCACCGGGTCTTGCCCTCGGCGGGCTTGAAGGCGCCGCCGGCGTTCAGCATGAGGAAATCGATTCCTGACGGGTATTTGGAGGTGACTTCAGTCTGGAGAATCTTCCATGCGGACATGTCCGAGACATCGATAGAATAGGTGGATGTGGTTGATTTTGCCGTAGATGGGAACTGGGCCGACGTGGTAGAGAGTGCCTGTTCGTTCTTGTCGATAAGGATCAAGTTCATGCCATGGCTGTAGCAGAGCTTAGCAGTAGCAAGACCAATGCCGGAGGCGGCGCCAGTGATGAGAGCTGTGGCCCCGTCACGGAAGACGGAGTGGGTTGGCGACATGGTGGGAACTTAAGCTTGTCGGATCTTATAAGATCGGACTTCGGAAGTTGTAAGGTGTATGTGAGTCTCGGTGTCGGCCAGGGAAGAGGGGCTATTTATGGCCCGATCGATCGGGGAGGATGGACAACGGCTCCCATGTGGCCGTGGCCTTCCGCGGGTTCCTTCCAAGTTTTCGAGTAGAAATGTCGGCAGACTGTGTCTTGATTTATTATGCATAACCCGGTGCATAGTTATCCACCCCTGGCCTCTCTTTAAAGTTACGGAGTATTTCTGGCATACCAGTGAGGCTGGGTTAGATACTGGCTACCCCGCGTCGGATCCTGTTTATGCTGCCTTCATACCAATCAAAGATCAAAAGAATAACTCTGTTGTAATATCCTCCATGGATAGAAAATTGCTACACCACGCCGGGGGGCAAGCACCATCAACTATCAGGTCTTGATACGAGGATCGTAGACACTATTGCTGCGATAGCCGAGCGTCTCGATCCATTCACCGTTAATATCGATTCCAGCAGGTGACAACCTCTCAATCACGAATACAACTGAATTTGGCCGAGCTAATATTTTCCCTGCATAACCTCTTGAACTGAAAGTCGATTCTCCAAAAACTCTGTCGAAGCGATCCGATGCCGCGCCGAAGCGTCGTCCGCCGTCACGCCTGTGAGAACATGTCGCTTCACCAATCGCTCCCGGGCCACCTCGCGGTCAACATCTATGAACCACAGCTCATCTATCATCCCCGCAGCCGACCTCCACGGCTCTTTGTCGAGGGCAAGATAGTTGCCCTCTAAATTCAGCACCCACGAGGTTGATAGGATAGAGATCTCGTCAGCGACGAGATCCTTGCCTGCGTAGTCGAACCCCGGAGCGTAGATAGTACTTGAGCCAGGGCTGAGAGGCTCGCGCAGTCACTGCACCAGTTGGAGAAATCCCTCACCATCAAAGATATAGACAGCAGTCCGTCGGTGAATGGCTTTGGCGGCGTTGGGCATTGCCGAGAACTAAGTAGCCACCTCCTCCAGCAAGAGCATCGCCCACGATCATGGCGCTCTCGGAGTAGGAGAGGAGAACGATTCGGGAGTCTGGGCAGGAAGCGACGTAGCTGTTGACCTGGGTGCCAACCGCGGCTCTGCCGATGAAGTAGCTGTTACTTGAAGTCTCGCTGACCGTGGGATAGATAATATTTTCGTAGTTAGTCGTGAGCATCAGGTTTTCGGCAATCAGCTTGGCCATGGAATAGGTTGTGCCTGGGTAGAATTCCGTCGTCCCGCGGGCTAGCATGAAGTGAGCATCGGCGCAGTTTGTTGTTGCTGAGAGTGGTATTGGCCTGACCCGTAGAGGTTGTCAGATCAAGACTGGTAGACTTGGAAAGTCGCATTGCGGGTGGTTTATAAGAGCTGGTTTGAACTGAATGCAAACAGCTGATGAATGATACAAATCGTTAGGAAAGAAAAGGAAGATCAAAGGAGAGGCTGCAGAGGGTGTATACATGTGCGAATTCAAAGACAGCTCCGCCATAGAATGCGGGTGCACAAAGAGCTAGCATTCCCCTCTTTATATTCTGCAGGTCGGCACAATATGAAGCACGTCCGTTGATGCACATTCCATGTCAATTGGTTCAACTCATATGCAGATGTCTCGCAGCTCCACTTACCCTGCGGAACACAACACCGAGGCTTATCACTATGGTGGGATGGTGTGAATTTGATCTGCAATGTGTTACGTACTCTAAGCTCCACATGTTTGATCTTAATCTATGTAGATAATATTGGTTGTAATATGGCTTGCGGAGTTGAGCAGGCAGAACTCGGGGATAAACCGAGCTCGGAGACAATTTCCTTCACTAATTCGTTCAGTACGCCACCCTTTGGTGAATCATCGAGTGCTAATTCGGCGTCGTGAAAAGTTTGTAAGTTTGACTGCAATAAACAGCTATCCAAGCTTAGGCCATTCCTGCCCTGCTAACTCCCTGATATCTAGCGCCAGACCTTCTGGACTCTCGAGAGCGGCAAAATGGCCGCCGTTATCGCGCTCTATGAGATAATCCAGCGGTCAGCATCAATAACCTTACAAGAGAGGTAACGTTAGCGCACAAACCTCTATAAAACACGAGATTACCGGTCCGTTCCACAGCTCTTCGTGAAGAAGGCTCAGTATCCCAATAGAATGAGGTATACCCAAACGGTACTTTGATACGGTTCTCGGGCCTCAAGGCAAACTCTGCAAAGTTCTCATGGTAGGCGTTCTCATAGTAGCAGAGCATCGAAGGCATAATGCAATCGGTGAAAAAGTATAACGACGCCGTAGTAAGGATGGCTGTAGTCCAGAACGGACGTTCCTGTGTTTTCGGATCGGCAGCCTCATTGTACTTCTCTCCAACCCACATCAGAATCCCCATTGGATTGTCGTGGAGTGCTAGTCCAATTGTGTGTGGCTAAAAGGTCAGCAGTTTTCTATCCACGTGGGTTATCAGTAGCTTACGCGTGTCCGCATGCAAACGGCATATCCCATATGGTTTTCTAGCCAGTCATCGGCACGCTGTGCGACTTCTTTCTCTCTCTCGGTATACTCTACCCCCTCTGGGAGAGAGCTTGGCGAAAAGTTGCAGTGAATTAACCGGCAGGAATCAGTGTACTGGGAAGCCAGTTCCCGTCCAACAAAATGGCCCCAGTCTCCGCACTGGACCATATACTGGTCATAGCCGAGTCTCTTCATTAATGTGTTGAAGATCCGGGCAGTATCACGGAGAGTCCACCCAGCTCGGGGCGGCCAGTCTGACCAACAGAATCCAGGCATACTGGGGACTACAACGTGAAATGAGATGTCTTTGTCATTGGGCGGACAGGACAAGCGGCCCCAGATCTGACTAAACTCCCAGAATGAGCCTGGCCATCCGTGGATCATGAGTAAAGGAATAGCGTCGAGGGATTGGGCACGGGCGTGCACAAAGTGGATGTTAATATCTTCTATTGTGGTGATATAGTGTGGGACTTTATTCATCTGGGCCTGGGCAGAGTCCCAATCATATTCGTTAATCCATGCGTTATATAGGCTCTCTGCCCATTGGTATGTTGGCCCTTTAGTGTATCAGTGGTGCTGTTGTATGGATATGCCGAGAGGCTTGTTGCATACCAAAACTACTCCCCGCATTGGGCACGATCGGACGTCCTGGGAGACGTGTATCTCTCAGCTTTCGTTTGAGGCGTTCGACCTCTTCCACAGGGACATCAATGCGGAATGGTCGGATCTCCGGACTTGCCATTTTATTGCAAAAGGGTCACGATAAAAATGTTATTTAGTTCGATAGTAGGGAACTGAGAGTATATGTTGGTGAATAGTTTCTTCTGACGAGAAATCAATGATCAATGGGAGAAGGTCAGGATGATAGATGTCGAACCATGTAACTATGAACAGGACCCTGCTGACATCATGGCTGAGCGGACCAATTAGATACGATAGCGAGGAGGGGTAAACTCGTCTCGCTTCTCGCTTCGACTCTAGTTCTCCCAACCGACAGCTCTTCAACAAGCGAGGAGTATCGCGCTATGACCAAATATCTTCGAGTAAAAACCGGATGGTATCTATATCTATCCCTTTCTCTTTGCCCCACGCCCTTGCACACATTGATTCGCAGACGGAGACTCAGATTGCAGTACTGACACAAACTCCTCCATCCAGCTTGACTTGTCGCGCTCGTCGTGTAAAATGCGACGAGGGGCGTCCTATTTGCCGGAACTGCGCCCGGGGCGCTCGTTCCTGTCGTTACAAACTCAATCCTCTGGATGGATCACCGTCAGCTGGTGCCCGAAACTATGACTCGGTACCGGTGACTCCAGGGGGATTCCATCCAGTCGTGGTTACATCGAATGAACGTCCAGCTCTGTCACCCCGACTCCCAGAATATACAGCCCTGCAACCTCCACCACATCCCTCTCCATACCCCGTTGCCAACCTAACTACTATACTTCAAAATGCAAAGACGCGAGAGCTTTCATCTTCCCCATATCGTGAAACGCATGACATCGGCAGCTCTCCCGCACCGACGCGTCTGTCGGCTTCATTAGAACCAGTGGGCGACGGGGAGTCTCTACCCACTCCTTTTCGCGTGCCAGATCCCATTGGACTTTCCGACGTTGAGCTCCTGCTTTTCCGCAATTATGTTGACAAAATATCAAAATGGGTACTTATCTTCATAAATACGGGATCGCCTCCTTTCACAATGTTGGAACCATTTAACCTCTCGTCAGGTCGACTCCTTCTCCCATGACCAGCCATTCTATTGCCAGGTACCAGTCATGGCTTTGCATTGCCCCATGCTGCTTCACTCCTGCCTTGCAGCCTCCGCAAAGCAATTGAGCAGGGTACCACCCCACGGTAACACATCCGTGCAGGAAAAATACTCCTTCTTCTATTACCAGCAAGCACTCCGAGAGATGGGCACCTTTCTAGTCGAACCTCACTACTCGGGCAGTGATGAACTTCTTGCCTCCAGCATCATTCTATCCACGTAAGCGTCTCCGTCTTTCTAGCAATGTCTTCTATTTCCACCCCGCTAACCAAAATCAGATATGAGATCATCGATGTAGCCGGCGAGAGCTTCGGCTCTCACCTCAAAGGCATAGCAAGCCTGATCCAGTCCCACGGCATCCACGGAGATGAAACCGGAATCCGAGGCGCAACCTACTGGACCTGGTACCGCCACGAAGTATGGGCAGCATTCCAGAGCGGTCGCCCCATGTTCCTAGATGAAAGATACTGGCAGCCCAGACTACTCGCCAGCTTCGCACATATCTCGATGCGTGAAATTGCAAACCGAGTTCTATTCATCTTTGGCCAATGCATCACACACTCCGTTCTCAGATCCAAAACTAACCACTCAGACAACCGGCCGCATGCACAAACTATATCACCCTCCGAACTTGACCGGGCACTAGAAGACTGGAAAGAAAAACTCCCACCATCCATGATGCCCTTCTGCTCCCGAGACCCTGGACCCCCAACAACCAATACATACGAGCGTGACCTATCATACATGTTCCCTTTTATCTGGTTCGCATACCCCGAGAGTGCCGTCTCCCATCAATTATACCACGCTTCCAAGATCCTGCTTTCCCTACACGGACCGTGCGCTTCCGCTACCGATCCACTCCAGGCACGACGCGAGCTAGATAAATCGAGAAAGGAGGTCCTCACGATAGCCAACTCGGGTATTAATGAAGCATGGGGTCTCATCTCCACCCAGTGTTTGTATATTGCTGGCTTAGTCACAGAAGGTATTCTGGAAAGACAACGCACGATTGAGCTGATTGAGGCATGCCAGACGAAGACAGGAAGACATACGACCTGTATCTCGGATCAACTCCGCAAGTTTTGGGCTGAATGAACTTAGTTCAGAGCCTTGGTTAGCTCCCCCAAAAACCGAATAGAATATCGGGGATTTGGCCGGGATTCATCAATCCAGGTCCGGCAAGATTTCATTCGAATTTTCCTTGATCTGCATGCGCCATTTCTCAGGCCTTGTCTTTACTTCCTATCCCTTGATGTCCATAGTCGTTAGATACGGAACTACAATAACTTAGACATTGTACAAGTCAATAAAAAGCAGCTACAGCATTATGGGAAAAGAAATTCGTATCCTACTATACTATATATTCATCCTGAAGAATATTCATACTTAAAGTAGATACAATTCGAAAAAAACACTTGATAAATGCAACTGGGTATTAATAGAGACTTGCCCCGTGCCCATTGCCCTGAACCTCACCACATTGGATAGAAGCTCATTGATGGCCACTCGGACAGATATGCGTCAACGTCCATTGCAGTCTGTTCAAATACATCCGGGTGACCATCTAGCCCTTCCATACAGTATAGCATATTATGAATCCCATGGTCTGTTGATGTGGGGACTTGAAGGCTGTCCATGATGTCAGTCGGCTGCTCCATGGTTGATTCTTCTTTATTTAATGTGGCCTCTGCCAATTTGGCTTTAATACACTGCACGATCCACGGTGGTGACACCGTCTGGCCGAGTTGCTTATATGCTGCTTCATGTACCTCCCAGGCTTGGAGGATGCTTCGCGCAAATAGCGTGAAGAATGGATTGGGAATAATCATTTCGCTGAAGCGGGCCTTGTAGTTCTCGCTCATGACTCCCCACCATTTGTCTGCGCGCTCCTCGGTCGGTCGCTTCTTCAGGGCCTGGACGATGTGAAGGTATGCCGGGAAGGGAAAATGAAAGTGCACATGCCAGCTGTATCGTTTAGTAAGGGGTGAAGTCATCAGCTTGGTATCACACTCAATCATGCGTAAAGCGTAGGTACTGGCAGCGTCACGTTGTGCGTCCGTTGACTGGGCGGGTGAGTATCTTGAGTAGTGTTCAACTAGGAGGTACCTTGCTAGGAAGCCCCGTGTCGTCCAGGTGGTCATGTAGTGAAGGGGATTTTCGGGGTTGCAGAATCGAAGATATTTGTTCTCGATACCCTGTTCTAAATCGCCGACTCCATCGCCTTTCAGGTCCTTGGCAATTGCTTTTAAAGACGGGTTGATGAAATCCAAGTGGAAGCCGCTATGGCGTACGAACTCTCCCAGTTCACTGCGTACAACTGCGAAAAACGCCTCAGTGGGTCCTTCGTAGGCAGCTGCTAGGGCCTTCATCTCTGGCTGCAGGTCAAAGTCGTTCACGTTGAGGGGGGTTTTGCAGTCCCAAGTGGGGATCAACATTGAGGTCTTGTGCTCTGACATCTCGCCTATGCGGTTGTCGAAGGTGATTAGCGACCACCATAGTCTTCGGCGCATCTCACCCTCGAGAGCAGTGCATTTGGCATTGGCTAATTCGTTATCGATATGCATACGTTGCGCGATTCTGATTGCAACCCCAAGCATCGAAGATAGAGACCGCGGATCTGTTTCAGATCTGGCAGATACCTACGAGTGTTAAGAAAGTAGAGAGGTTGTAACCCATCGGGCTTACCAAGTAGAGTAGCAACGCAGTCAAGCAATCACGATCACTAGAACGTAAAACGTCACAATTCAGCAAAGCCTCTTGGCATCCGAATTGGTAGCCTGCGAGCAGCCCTTTCTTCGGCGCTCCAAGCAAGGTAGGGCACTCGTCTTCGAGAAGACTCATGATAGCGACGCTATAAATACTAAACATAAGCGCTTCCAATGTTGGGCTAATGTCCTCCATGTGGCCAACAGCGTCAATTATCTGCATCTGCAGAGTGGGAGTGTGCGTGACTTTAAGCAATGGATCAACATTCTCCAGGTATATCTGCCAGAGTTTGAAGATCTGGACTTGATCGGGGTGCAGAGTGGAAAGGTCAACATTGGTCCTGCGTGACCCGAATAGAAGATTCTGGTCGTTATCATCATATACCTGATCCCATGTCTTCCTGACCGCAGCCTCGTGCACAGTATCATGTAAGTGAGAGGCATCGTAATCATCATGGCTACCGTCATCATTCTCGTCGTCCTGAGTATCTGGTGACTTGATCCCATCGTCAGTGTAGCCCAAGCTCACCATCAAGCCAGTACATACCAATTGATTCATGACATGCCAAAAATTTCTAGAAGCGTGTTAGTAGTACTTTGAAGTATACATTGCTTCGGGAACCGTAACTTAGCCGTGTATACCGGCTCGGTCTTGACCGCTACCTTCTCCGACACTCCAAATTCCCCCGAGCCGGGACCTTGTAAATCCTCATCATCTAGAGACCCACGGCATCTGCCATCCCCTCCTTGAGACTTCTTCTCCGCTGTAGATGTATGCAGAGGCTCAAAGTCTATATTGTTGTGGCGGAGCAAATCCTCATAGCGCCTCAGACGCTCCAATAGCTCACGTTCGGGAAACCTGCGACGCCGGGGCCGCGGGGCCAGGGTGGGCACGCACTGCGCTCCCGCCCGGACACAGCTGGCACAGGGGAACTTGCGGTCACACTTGACTTTACGCTGCTGACATAGGACGCACGCAAGCGCCCGATGTGGCTTTGCAGCGGCTGGGGGTCTTTGCTCGGTCAAGGACATCACCGAAGATGTACTTGGGAATGATCTTCGTCTGGACTGCTTGGGCCTTGGGAAAGTGGGAAGAACCAGCGGGACGGAGAGCGATGAATCTCGGTCGGACCCGCCAGAGGCCCTCTTCGGGGTTTGCCGCTCAGCCAGCCTCTTCGCGTCAGGTGATCCTCCCCCTTAGTATTTACCTTGGAAACTCTGGACTCGTATACCGTGTACGGAGTACTGATTACTCCGTAATTTCTCTGGAAAAATTTCCTCGGTTTCTCGGAACTCACTGGTAGGAAAGCCAATAATGGCGATCTTCTCTGATTGCTTTTCTAGATATTCGAACTATACAGAGAATAGCGGCTTGGCCACTCATGGAATTCCGAAGAAAACAGTCACGGGGTCTAGGTGTAAATACAATGCCGCCACATAATATGGATCTTGGTGAGACGACTGCGGTAAAACATGGCCAGAGACTGTATATATTTCGCCTGCTCATAGCTTCGCTCTCGGCTTTGGCTTACCTTTCTCCGAGTAACTGTTTAAATGCGTATGCCACTCATCTGGGAGTGTGATTCTCTCTTTCGTGGTTAGCTCTAGCCATCCTTTTTGAATCCGTTCTTCTTCCTCCTTCCATTTTGCCGTCTCTTGCTTCAGCCATTCTGCAGTGGCTTCAGCGACACCCGTAACATCCTCGAACGGAAGCTGATGACTAGCATGAGGGCTCACAACCTCCTTGACTCGACCATTCTTGTATCCACCACTGCCTCCAACCCCTGCGCCCGTGCGTTGCAGCTTATATGCGCGGCGATCTGGCGATGAGGTGGGACATTTCCCTCCATAGATATATAACACAGAGGGCCGAATGTGTTGTAGTGCTCTCCACAGGATTTTCGGTTCATGGCGGTAGAACGGAAACACTCCTTGAGCGGAACCCACGACATCTGGGTGAAAACAGGCATCGTGGGGAGTGTCTGGTTCGGGATTTCTCTCAAGATCCAGCATTTGCTTGTTGAGAAAGTTGGGGCGCGCGCATTGTGCCGCTTCCTGGTACTTTGACGTGACCAGAGTGACAGGAGGGCCTGAACTATCGGCTTCAGCAGGATCGATTTCCAGGTGTAGCTTTTTTAGGCCATATTTTAGCCATAGATCCAGGACTCGTGAGTCCCATCTCTTATATGCCTTTTTGAAGAAGGCAGTGGCCTCTGCCTGGGATCGCCAGACATCCTTTCTCCCAAGCGCAAGTTTCGTAAACGCTGGCCCCTTCCCGGAAAGGAAATCTCTCTCAATCACCGGTTCCACAAGGATGAGAGAACTAAAGAGCCGGGGATGTATTAGAGCCAGGTGCAGCCTGCAATCTTAATTAGGCTCAACTTGTTACAGGCCACGAGTCTGAGCATCATTGGACTTACAATTGTCCAGCCCCGACACTATGCGCGACCCCCATAAGTGGTCTTGGCATGTCGGCCTTGAACTGATTGATCATGTAGAGCAGGTCTCGGCTATGATCGAACCACGACGCTGGTACGATAGTTAACATGGCATATGTCACTGCTAGAGGGGTGCGAAACGTACGGTCATTCCCTAGATTCTCTTCGTTCAGTACTGCACTTGCACCCTGACCGGCAGAATTTGCAATCCAAATAGAGCGGATGCGAAGTCCATCGCGCTTCAATCGTTCGTAGACCTCTTCCCACACTGGCTCGTAAAGTTCCTAAGTTGTATCACCTCAGTATAAACGCCCGGGCACCACTCTTGTGAACAGAAATCGGTGCGAGAACAAAGATCATCGACTTACCTTGGGAAATCCGCCGCCTGTACAACCAATGATGGTGATATCCCCGGGGCGAGGGTTTGGATTTGATTTTGGCGTATACTTTTTAACTACGAGCTTCAATACATCTTCCGTTGTTCGCGTTGCTCGAGGATACTCTCGGATATACTGGCAATCAACAATATGCTCTGTGATTATGAACGGAGATGATACCATGATTAGAGTCGACAATCAGAAACAAACGCTCGAGGGCGGCTCATAGGGGGTCCTCACATCGGGCTTTATATGCTTCCGGGTGTGAGATAAACTAGGGGAGACCTTCTAGCTGAATCTCAACCAGAATCTCCATGCCCCATTTTTGCTGCGTCATAAGCGCCGAACCCGTACTCCGTATGTCGTACACACTAGAGAAACTTCGCCGCAATAGTTGTTATCTTTGTTTTTCTCTCCTCCGTCTCGTTCGCTTCCTCTAACCCGACCTGCCTATCGCCCCACGCCATTGTGCTTCATAGGAACATGTGGCTGCTCCCGGCCCACTTTGTACTCCACTGGGAGCCTGCCTACGGAGTAGTCAAATTTGGTTCACGAGCCGGCGGGTATGATATGAGGCTTCCATAGGTAATTTTGAGGCAGGCGCGTCACACGCTGTTGGGTATCAACGAATTTTCAGCCAGCCACGTGAAAAGAGCCAGACTCGGTAACTTGTCTAGAATCCAGGCTGAAAATTTTGACGGAATCAGAACGCACCCCAAGGGCCCCACAGTTCCTTGGATGGTCAGCTTGACGCTAGATGCGTGTCGGCTATCGATAGTGGACGGGTCACGATCGATAGGAGCCGAGATCGCCACCAGATCAAATGTGGCTCCAGAAAAAGCAAGCAATTCTTTCCGAGCCCTGCGGCACCGGAAGTAACAATTTGAAAACTCTTCTTGCTAGACCACCTTCGAGATCGTTGTGCTTCTGTTCATAGATGCATTGACTTGGCGACATGTGTCCGACCAGTTGCTTCGCATCCAGGATGGCCAGTAATCTTCCACAACAACTTCAGTAACCATGATTTGGTGAGGAGATACTACCAGCTGAAAATCTGACTCGATATATGTACTGGATGATAACGGGGTTGTCCTGCCTACCTTCATAACCCACGTCTCGCATCCCTAGATTCATGAGTACTCGCGGGGTATGCTGTCGCACATTCCACAGATTGGCTGCATGTAAAGATGACGATCCCATTGCAACCAGCCGCGAGGTTTCGACGTTGTGATTGCCCAAGTCTTCATGAAACGTCCGTTGTAATTAGCACTCAATGCGGGGCTGGACATATCTATCCAAACCCCTCATAGCCTGCAGCCAAGCCCGGCTCAGTTGATGTTACCAAATATGAGTGAGCACCTGATTGGCTCCAAGTCTGTCCTCATCCGTAATGCGTCGCAGTTATTCTTGTTTTGCAACTTGGGAGCCGGGCCCGGACGACAATGTCTGTGCCGCTTCATCTGCGTCCTTTCTACGGCTTTATCATACGTACTCCGTAGATGGTCCCATAATCACAGCCGCAGCATCTCCGTGCTGTGCGCTTCTTATCCAGCCAATATAAGGATCGCCTGTTCGATACCTAGTATCTTCTGATCCGGGAAGTCGGACTGGGTCTGGCTGCGTGCTAGATGTGTGTCGATCCAATCTAGCATCTTTATCTCATGGCTGTTATAGGTGGATCGAGGGTCCAACGTCCCCTGAAGGCAATTGATTTTCTTGCAGACAGTCCATACTTGGCGGCAGGCGCGGGAAGACCCAAGGGAATCAATGTGGGGGCTGTGTTGACTTGCCTTGGTAAGCTGTGTCCGATATGAGCTATCTCGAAGCCCACATCCCATTAGGTATTCGATTGGCCATGGCGCTATGGCCTACCTTCAAAATTTGAAGCACGCAACCTATCGCAGCGTATCGCGCCACATAATTTGAAACTTAAAAAGGAAGATACCAGAGTCATTCGTGGGTCGCTCACGCTTGCTGCATGGCAAAGTAGCCCATAGGAGATCAAAATCATCAAAGTCATCAAACACACAGGTCACTGACACTTGGTGGCTCAAAAAGTGGTCTCTAGTAAGCCATTACGGCTAACGATGCCGAGGAATTTTATTAGATGCTCATAGTTCAAGAATGGCATCAAGTCTGGATTGGAATTATACTTCCCGATAGACATGTCACGGGGCAGGGCAGAAAAGGTAATGACGCCATGGACTGATGGTATTGATGTGCCTGTCGAGTCCAACCTCCATACGAGCATCTCATTCTATGTGAGTGAATCACTCGCAGCTTCCACTTAGACTTTGTTGACACCAGTGGATTGAATCGGGACGTTGGAACACGACACAGGTGGCGGTTATGCGATCGCCAAATCGCAGGAACAGTTGATGTTATATCAAGGTTTATAGCGCTTTGTGGCGTGTAATCAGAGACCTGTCAGCGCTAGGGAGCCGATCCAGATGTTCTTTATTCTTCCGGGCTTCTGGTCTATAGTCATGAGACAGTTAGCGATTAGAAGGCAAAGTATGAAAGTCAATCTCTCATGAATCATACAGCCCTTTCCGTCCACGGACAAAGATCCAATACTCAGAATGGATATGATTCATGATTTTCTTCAACAGCACCGGCTTCTACTTGCTCATGGAGTGCAGAACTGGCAACGTATCGATGCCTAGGTATGAGATCATGGGTAAACAAATTGCGGGGGCTGTCATTATAACTCTAATGTCGATTGGCCAGGAACGCGTCGTTACTCGATAAGTGTCGCGGTTACAAAGGTAACCAATGAGGCAGCCAGGCCGGAACGCCTCACAACATCAATGGGATTACTAGTAGTAGTAGTCTCAAGGCAGCTCTAACAGACTATTCTCTGTCGGTTTTGCGTCACAATACACATCAATTCCTGTCAATTAAATGCTGCATTTTGCCTATTGCGGGCAAACATTACGCGTCTTGTTTGTGTTGACCTCTGACTAGAAAATAATCACCAGCTTCGATTGATCTCTAGAACCAGAACAATCATTACGTTCTCTCACATATCGATACCTCGGTTTATCATTCGTCCAAGATGACAAGTGTTTCTCAAGACAACGGCCAGCTCAAGGTTGCAATCACCAGTATGCCAAATAGCAGCCTAGAGAATGTTCTCAATACATTGTGCGAAGAAGTCCCTGCAGCCTGAGAACTTCTACTTTGAATTCTGCTGTAGGAATCTCACTGGGGAGCCTTGTGCTGTGGGTATAGAAGCTAGAGTTTGAAGCTTTGACTGGCTTATTGGTCATGATCCATCTCCCTTATTCATTATGTAGGCTTGAAGGAAGGATCATCGCGTTCTTGACATGTGAATTCAAGTTAGGTATCTTGACCTCAATAGCACCTGCTACTATTGATTTCGCCCCATTGGTTTATCTCACCTACCCCTCTATGATACCCTATCCTTCATTGTCTATAGAGCATTCGTTAATTATCTATATCGCTACAACACTTCGACATGAGCTTAAAACAGACTATTCTTGACCGTTAGAGCTGCAACGTGAACTCCCGTCAATGACCAGATGCCTAAGTCAAATAGTATATCCCAAAGACTGGTAACGACTACTATATAGTACCACAGGTTTAGACTGAGATTGTAGACCTAGCCCAAATCAAACCCGGATCGATTCCTAATAGTATGTAGTGCTGTGCATTAAAGAATACTAGTATTTCCCCTTCTCCAATAGTTACTGTCATGAATCCGGCAATAGTAGTAGTACTAATTCATCAGTTCAGAGACGGAAAGATATATTTTCAAACCGGTACCAAACCACCAAACCGACCATCGCAAGATATACATCCGGCAAATACGCCTTGAAATTGACCATTAGAACCCGAATCTAAATAAAGACACCGATCAATTCACTTTCAAAATAATTTTGTTCAAACGTGTGTAGCCACAGACAACGGAACCACCAAACCCGACCCAAGCACCAAGCAACTAAGGTTATCGATAAGCCGAAAACCTCCTACGCAACAACCTCACCACCAGGTGACGAGCTTCTCCATCGCCTAGGTTCATCACCAACCACACTCCACTGTGACACGACACTACAACACACCCAACCAAGCAATCCATCCAACATCCGCACTACAACGACACCAGACCATCTCCCAACCTCACAAACACAACGATGTCATCCCCATCACCACCACAAACCCACCTCCCAGTCCAAACCCACCACTGCCGCTTCTGCAACCACCTCCTATTAGCAACCACGCGCTCGATCTCCTCCCTTCCACGCCGCAAAGAACCCTCAAAAGACAACGCCTTGATACTTCCCCTCCCGCTCGATACCACCACCGACACCGACACCGCCAACCAAACCCAGCACCAAACACAAACACAAAAACACTACACGATTCTTCTATCCACGACGATTCCGGATCGGAAGCCAACGTTGATTCGCAGAGAAGACGGATTCGAGAAGAGGCTTTTCTTGCGGTGTGGGCGGTGTCGGGTTGTTGTGGGGTATTTTTTGGATCCGGTGCATTTTCCGGAATTGATGGGGGAGAAGGATAAAATTGGGAGGGATGGGGAGGGGGTTGTAGAGGGAGAGGATGAGAAGGCGAGGGTGGTTTATTTGTTGCCTGGGGCGTTGATGGAGACGGGGGTTATGATGGAGGAGAATGATGAGAAGGTACGAGGGTTGGATCGTGAGTGGAGTGGGTGGTTGGAAGGGAGGTGATTGGTATCAGGGTTATCTCGGGCTGATCTACGGGGTTTACTTGGGTGGGGGAATAATGGAGAAGAGCTTGCGTGTACGATATCCTTAGACCGTGTGCCATGTACCATATACTATTTATGTTTATCCGAGGCTGAATCGAGCAGTAACCCATATACAATGCACTATAACTAAACTATGCTCAAGCAAACAACTCCGGCACGGCTGGTAGGAGGATCGTGTCGTAACAGAAATCATCAGGAACGTCAGGAGGGTATCGTGTGTCGTTTAGTTGGCCAGGATGGTGCGAACGAGGTCTGTTCGCGATTAGCTATGCGCAGAAAACAGACGGATATGAAAGCGTACCGGTGTAGTTGATTTCGCCGGAGCTGGTATCAACTGCCTTGAGAAGCTCGTCAACCTCCTCATCCGACATTTTCTCGCCGAGATTCGTCAAGACTATAGCATCATCAGTACCATCCCAGCCATCTCCATACCGCGATCACATACTGTAACGAAGCTGTCCCACTCCGATAAAACCGGTCAGATCCTTGTCGAACACCTGAAAACCGCGGCAGTATTCGTCGGGTTCGCCGGGGTCACGGAAGCCTCCCGGACGGTTGAGGACCTTCAGGAACGACTCAAAGTCAACTGCGCATCGTATTGCAGGTCAGATATGCATCAGCCAATATGTATCTGATTCAAGGACGTACAGTCTCCACCGATACTCTTCTCCAGGTCCGCGATCTCCGCCAAAGTGGGATTCTGACCACATGCCCGCAGCAGATCGCCCAGCGACTCGATCGCGACCTTTCCGGTACCGCGCTTATCGAAGAGCGAGAAGGCTTCCTTGTAGTTGGTTGAGGCCTGATCGTGGTGATATTCAGGTGAGCGAGACATCTTCAAAAGGGGCAGAAGCACACAAATTCAGGGCAAACAGGTGAGATTGAAAACAAGATGGTAAAGACACGAGGACGGGAATGAAGGGCCGATGACGAAGAGCAGCAAGTACTAGTGAACCATGGAAACGAGGGATTGGACGGGCAGACGAGGGGCCGGGATTCAATGGATCCAACCGCACACGGTATTCCCGAAGATGACAACAACAATCAACAAACAGGGATACAACGGAGGGCTTCTAGATCTTGAAGCCTTCCGGACAACCGGACAATTCCTCATCCGCCACCATGGGATAATGATGCATTCGTCTGACAGCGAGGCAATGAGAGGCGGCCACGTACCATGATTGTTGTTGTCTTTGATGGTGGTGGTAATTTCACGACTAGAATGTGGCGGTGGTCTGCGAGAGATGGCGACAGGGGGAGTGAATGGGGATCTAAACAACCCGGAACGGCAATGGCAGATTGGAATGAAGGAGGAATGGGGGGAGAAGAGGGAACTGGGAAAGGAGGCGGCGGCGGGATGGAGGAGACAGTCCGGCTCGACTGTTTGGCCGGTTGTTGTTGTGGTAACCGGACACCTCAGGCAGCGACCCGCCCCTGTCCTTCAAGAGTGATTACGGAGTACACTGTCTCTATACTGGCATGGTGAATCCCATTGAGCAAAAACAGATCCGGGCAACCTAGCAATATACAATTCAGAGCAACGCTATCCATCCCATTGGTATCCCAGTCATAACACATGCGCAAATATTCAGACAGCCAACTGACCGTCAGTCAAGCAACAAAAATACAATAGACAAGACACCCGCTGTTTGTAGATTTCTTGAACCCTGTCGTAATCCAAGCATTTCACATGTACAAAGGAATGAAAGTCCGCCCACAGACGCTATATACACAGGCATGAAACAAGCATATCCTGGTGAAATCTTCAAGCTGCTCCACCGTTCAGCTTGTCTATACAACTGCTAAGCAGGTTGCCCGCCTCGGTCAGTAATTCCCAGCGAGTGTTGGTGAACCCATCACGGAGGATCAATAACAAGCCCAGGCAGCGGTTGCGTCCTCTCATCGTCTCCAAGTCGCTGGGCTCACGGACACCGCCTACCCGTCGCAGAAACTCCTGCATGTCGCGCTGCTGCTCAGCAGGGGTGGTCAGCTTGACAGGAGTAGTGATGGGCCCTTCCAGTGCATATCCATAGCACCAGACAACTAGTGCCGCCACATACAGCACCCACGGCCGGTTGAGAAGGTAATCGTCCCGGCCGGAATACAGTTCGCCGTCTTCGTTCAAAGTCCGTTTTCCATCCAGGAGGCACTCGGATAAGAACTTCAAGGCATAGAATGTGGCGTCGCGGGCTGTCGCCTTCGTGGCCCATCGATCCACCATCTTTTCGCGCGCAGCTTTGTAGTCTCTCGGGGTGATGGACCTTCCCATCAGCCGACCGGCTCCAGCAAAGATCTGGCAGTCAACTATGTCAACATGAGAAGCCATGTGTGCTAATCCATGCAGCACGTCGCGCGACTCGAAGACGTTGTCATCATCGAGAGGATATCGGGGACGATATCCAGTAGGAAATGGCCCCGTTCCTGACTGGCCCAACGCTTCATCAAAGTCTCGTCGCCAATTGTCAAAGGCTCGCAACAGCGCTGACCGCCATTTGTCCCGGCCCCCCAGCGCCGGTGGGCCGCCAAGTGAGCTCACCTGGAGGTCCCGTTGGTTCATATGCCAGCTAACGCTAAGCAATCCAGCCATGAGAATGGTCCGACCAAAAGCATTCGTCCGTACCCGCTGGCCATTAAGGGTTTTCTTAAGCCCATCCAGAAACATGACAGGTTTAACACCGTTGGCATGCAGGCTCGATTGCACGCGAGCCACCTCTGAGGCGCTGGTCGCAGACCACAGCGCCTCATCACAAGGCAAAGGCAACCGAAGCTCATGCGCAACCATCTTGGCGGAGTGCCCGAACATAGTGGCGTGAGTAGAGTCCAGAACAAAAGCCGCAAAAGCCACTCGCCTCGTAGCCTCAGCCTTGATCCAGTGAGACCATGACTCCTCGGCCGCAAAATCTGGTGCCATTGTTGATCCAGAGGCCGACCGGGCCTGCCGGTCTTCCCGCAAGCTTGCAGGCGAGTCCAATGCGGAGCGGCCAATCAATGAGCTACCGCGTCGCATCAGCGTGAGTGTGGTGTCATGATGAATATGTGCCCGCTCGTGCAGCGCACGCGTGGAATACATCTTTTCGTATACCTCCAGCAGCAGTAGCGCCTGAAAAATCCAGAGCTTAGCTGGCGGACGAAAGTCACAGTCCATGAAAAGCTCTGTTCGTAGATGCCATGCGATGAAGTTTGCCAGCTCAGATGCCGCCTCAGTCACCTCCGGCCCGTGGATTCTATCCAACGTGGATGCACCAATGGCCATCACTGCGAGCAAAAGTAAATTGGGCGCTTTATCAGCCACAAATGTCGGACGATGCAGGATGGGTAGCTGAGAGTGGAAGTGATACCAATATGAGCCGACGTACATCTGCATCATGCGTAGACTGAGCACGTGGTCATCATCGTCGATATCACCGTCCATCAAAGCATCCTTACGCTTGGCTGCCACCGAATAGAAGGCCTCATTGAACCTAGAACTCATGAGCGCTAGGAGTTCCTGTCTCTTTTCCTCTGACATGATAGCCCGTGGTGACCCAGGATCCAGAATACTGGTCACGCTCATAGGGTGATGCGGAATGACACCGCTTAGAAAGCTTCCATAGGCAGGATCGCTCATGAAGAATTGATTCTGTAATTGAACAGCATCCAAGTAGTTTGGGACTACATTGGTAGCTGCAGGATAGCCCATTGATGGCGAACCTGTAACGGGATCGTTAAACAGCCATGCTGTAAAGTCGTCTGCCATTGCGAAAGGTGACCGGTTGTGGGCTTCCCCACCGAAAACCGGGTAGACACAGGAGGCCAACGAGTCAAAACCGGCATCTCCCACCGTCGGCCCGGAGGTCATCATTCCAGACATAGAACCTAGAGCCGCTCGGTCCAGAGATTCCGAGGTGGAAGACGTCGTTGGCGCCATCGCTATATCCGTGTATCCTCCCACAGGAATCTGTAAGCCCGGGTAAGATGCGGAATGTTCCAACGTTGACCCATCAAGATCATGCGAAATGGAGCTGGTTTCGGTCAAGGCGTGGCGAGATTGAGTGTCTTGGCCCAGCTCTCCTGCTTTGGGCGAGGCCTTGCCGGAAGAACGCCCGTTAAGCACAACATGAGACGCAGCTTGTATCTCAGGTGGACTAAACGTTGTCGTGCTCGAATGTCCAGGGGGGGAGCTGAGAGTATGGTTGCTCGAACTGTTCGATCGGGAAAACGTAGGGTCCGACAGCTCAACGCCGTGCTGGGAGATCAAGGGCTGGTAATTAAACGCATGGCTCATTCCAAGAGACCCGGGAGGGGATGGTATATGTACATGGTGGTTTGGAGCATTGATCTCCATTTGGCCTTCCATTGACGCCTGGGTGGACGGGTATTTGGGGGGGATGGAAACGAGGGGAGAAGCCTGGTTTCCATTCATCGGGGGCATATTTTGAGTTGTTTGTGGCTTTCGCAGGCTGTCGTTGCTTGCTGCTGCCTGAGCGAAGTGATCCCGCTTCTGCAGTTGTGAGCCCTGGGTAGTGTGACGTTCTCTATGGCGTACACATAGGTCCTGTCGCACAAAGGATCGGTAACAGTCAGGGAAGTCGCATCGGTAGATTTGTTTGGGGGTATCTGGAGAAGGAAAAATTAGTATTGGCTTGAAAAGCCCTGGAGGGACTAATTCGTACGGTTTAATTGATGGCGGTACAAATGCTCCGCTCGCGAATAACTCTTTCCGCACCCATCAAATGTACATTCGAACTTGCGGTCTGTTTGGACTTTTCGGGTCCTCTTCCTCTTGCGTGGAGGGCCATTCAATGCCGCATGGATCGCATCATTTTCCATCATCATATCCACTTCCGAGTTCGAGTTATGACTGCCTTTGGGCCCCGAGGCCAGCGGGGTCATTGCAGCCAGGGCCAATGTCATCTTGCCCAGGAAAGTTGAATCCTTGGTGGTAAAATAGAAGTTTCGCGCCTCTATCCTCACACCTTGTATGAATCTCTAAGCCTTAGCCAACACCCCGAAGATCACCCGCAAAGATCTCACTTGTGTCAGAAACGCTCATCAGACCGGAAATCACAGATGGCTTTCATCAGCAAAGGGAAGTCGGTCTCGAGAGCTCAGAAAGAAGAGCACATCCCGGCAGAAACTGGCATGAGGCGGGAGAAGAATTGGGCGAATATTTGTCTCTGCGAAGGTGGAAGGCCGCTCGCTATCTGGGCCGGGTCAGACGCACGGGGAACCCCGTGGGGAAAACTCGGCGGGAAGAGGCTGTGATTCCGGAAGTGTTGGGGAGTTGCTGGCGACAAAGGAGCAGTCTCCAGATGGCCTAGATGATGATCCCGGTGAAAAAGGTGAGCTTGTAGGACTCCCAAGATTGGATCGTGTAGGTGAAGGAGACCGTAGCTCGGAGGAGAACGGTCGTATGATTGCTGGTGATGGGGGGAAGGTTTGGAGGCGGAAGAGGGGAAAAAGGCCGAGTGCGCAAGGGTTCCCGACAGACCCCCGACAGCCGAACTGCCAGACTGCCACGCGAAGGTGCACAATGGAGGAGGATGACCCCGAGAGGCGATATGTAACAAGATCCAGATCCAAGGGAGGAGAAGGAGAGAAGAGGCCCGAGAGGAAAAGCCGGGGAAGACAAGAGCACCGCAGGAAGCGGCGGGCGGTCCCTTAATATTCTGCTGGTGGTTCGAGGTGGGGCAGCTGCGCCGCTGGAGAGCTTTCTGGATCTGGAGAACCGATGTACTACTGCTGTCTACCACTACCAGCCTGGCTCAGTATTACTGCACCTTGCCCAGAGTCGTACAGTACCTCCCCTTCTCCTCCTTTCATCCATTCAGTCTGCCTCCCTTCCCGCCGTCACTCCTCCTGCCTTCTTCCCCTCCCCCTCCTCGGAGGGCCACCCAACACCTCGGTGAGAATTTCGCCACAAATCCACCACAGCCCACCCTAGTGGTCCTGGATTTGGGACGAAAAAGAAACGCGAGGACGGAAATACGACTTCCCCGGAAGAAGCAACGCAAAGTTTATTGCTGGGAGGAAAATGGTCGGGAAGAGGGGATGTGGGCGGGACAGCGAGGAACGTGCGATGGTTCATCATTGGCTTCCATGGATTAAGGTACAGGATTTGTTATTATTGGTCCTGCACCGAACAACCACAGAAGCCAGCTAGAACCAGAACTGACCACGGTCAGCCCGTCCCCCATCCTGGGCGCCCCGTGCCACTCCTGGCCCTCCCAATGCCCGGCCCTTTTCTTGTCTAGATTCATCCGTCATACATTCCCCATGCCCAGCTGAATCGACCCCTGGCTCGAATCACATTGCAGGTGACATTGGTGCGGAGGACCCTACGGACTACATAGTCCCTGACGCTAGTGGTCCCAAGAAAAAAATTCGTTCAGCTATAATGCCAGCGAAAGAAAAAGGAAATCAAAAGACCCAAAAAAGCTTACTGCTCGGCTCCTTAGCCAATGCATCCCAAGCCAAAACGGTGCAGGAGAATATGCTCTGCGGCAGCAGCGGTTAGTCCCTGTATGATGGATGGCTATATTCGTTGCAGAGACAATCGGGCGATCGTTCATGCTCCAAATCCTGATTCGTAAGGGATTGGCACAGGCCAGTCATTACAGTTCGTGTGCCATCGTCCACTTAGCAGTGCGGAGAAAAAAATAAATGTGCAGACTTGATGGGCGGCTTTGATCGAGCTGTGGATTGACACTATCAGCCCATAGACGTACATACAACCTTGCAGTGCGACTGTCAATCAGGGCCAGCGTTACGCACGACTTCCTGTTCATTCAATTCTAACTTTACGCATTAGACCCAACTGGGACTCGATATTGTCTTTTTCTTGCCTTCTTTTCAGCCCAACCAACTCCCTTTCTCCAGCAACGGGTCCAAATGGCAGCCTAGTGGCAGTGTTTCCCGCTAACCAAGCGTTGCTCCATTTGTGAATGAGGCAGCTTATTGAGTCTATTCCGCCTAGGGTATTACCATAAACGCATCATGCGCCGCCTGCAGAAAAAGAAAAGATCGAACCTCGAACGGCCGCATCCCTAGTCCTGTCAGGCGAGTCTCCTGACGTTCGGGGGATGGCGTGCTCCGTGGCTCCCCCGGACTAAGACCGCGGAGAAGGATCGCTGGTTCAGGAACAAAAAGTTAAGATACCGATATGATAAGGACATGGACTGATCCAATTTTTATGACAGATGCCGTACGCCGTATCGGCTCCCCTACGGATTCCGCCAGCGCGGAAGTCTCCGATGCAGTACCAGCGCACCGGTACTCCGTACTCAGGCAAACACACTGCCGCAGCCACGGTTGCCACAATTAGCAACCGTACTAGCATCGCAGTTGAATAGCGATCAGCAGAACGCATTCACTCCCGTATAGCCATGGAGATCGGCTGATGGCAATCGGATGGAGTAGTATTCAGTGTCTCGGCTGCCATTCGGCTACTATTTCGTGACTCCAAACTATTCATTAGTCGTTCATGCCAAGGGATCTACCTTGCTTGAAACCCGAGTTCGCCTGGGCTACCTAATGCTCAATATAGGAACGCACTATATTAGCGATACCGGCGATGGTGGTGCGGGACAGCATCTAATCCTCCCCAAGAAGCAAGTGTCGCGACAGACCTGAGATGAAGAAAAAGCAATTGTCCCCAACAAAAAATGACATTTCTCATCCGATCATCGGATCTAGATCCGTCTAGCCCGACCCTGGCTCATTCCAACGTGTCATAAGTGAGAGGCTTACGCGAAGAGGGTTATTCCACGAAACACTAGGTAGCTGACCCCAGCCACTCGAAGGTACATGTTTGTTACAAGCTCAGCCCCAGGGAATTCACGAACCTGTCGTCCAGTGGCCAAGGGATTGAGTAATGAAATGTGCTTCTCTGGCTTGAATCATAAAAAATCCTGTCGCCATTGCCGCGAATGCTGCCTTGATTTCCTCACACACCATGTATGTCTACCGCCTAGCCGGGTTGCCTGTCTGCCCTGCCCAGTTCTCATACCAATGAAAGTCCACACTGACAAGGCAATTCTCCTCCTGCGTAACAACTCACGAAATGATAATATCCCCTGCATTCCCGGACAGAGCTCCCAAGATCTCGATAAATCATACACCTAATATACATCCCTTCAATACGATCAGACAAACTGAGCTAAACCCAGTTATTCTCTAGCACCTGACCACGGTAAATTGCCTTTCAGCGGGATCCATCCATCCAACCACTCACTTCTTTCTATCCTGCCTACATAATACACATAATAAAGTAAGCCAACAATAGGTAACACGAACAAGGCTACAGACCAAACCAAACCAAATCAAGCCAACTCCACCTCCACCTCCACCTCCACAAAGGTATCCTACCAAGTACTAAGTACTCCACTTCATCCAACGAAGTCCGTCCATCCTCCCGCCTCCTCACGAACCAAACAGCAAGTAGACAACAACCCCGCCTCGCGAACTCGCTAATGACCCAGACTCCAATATTTCTTGGCTGTCTAGCTGGCTGGTAGGCTGACCGGGAAAGCCCTTTTCGCAGACTCGACATTGGCTGATCGGGTAAATGTTTGAAACGAACCGGTGGGCGATCATCTTGGTTCTCATTCTTTGCCTAGTGTACGTATGCAGTAAGTTCGTGGGAGGGAGAGGGGAGACGAGAACAGGGTGGTGGGGAAGGTAGGCCTTTTTTGGTTATCCCGGGGTCAGACTAGATTTACGTCTCATATGACAATGGGGATGTGCCGTTGCTTCCGGTGAGAGAGTTCCAATAAGGTAAGTTTGCTGACACTGCTACGGGTTCCCTAAATGAGTTTGGATGGATGGATGGATGGACGGGACTGAAAAAAATCGTTTGTGAATCGATCCCCGGGAATTTGTCTAACTTTGCTACACTATAAAAGTACTTCCGAATTTACAGAATGGGTTATGGGTAGGTAGGTGGTAGTGAGTAAGAAAAGGTGCAAGCGGGCTTGATCTCCCCGTTCGCTTGCGGGCCCCGGTGGTCATGGCGGGTTCATCCTCCAAGATCCAAGAGTGGTTCGGGTGATGCTGGGACATGGTGGGGGAGCTGAGGCAGGCAGGCAGGGAGGGAAAAGAGATACATGATTGGGCAATTTTGATATGATTCTCAAAGATCGCAAACGCTTGATGGCCTCCTGCCGGGTCGCATGACGTGCGCTGAAGCTTCCAAGGACTGTCCCGCCTCCAAGGGCTGAGCGTTGTTGGCGGGTGTTGGGGATCGCTCTCTTGGCTGAGCGGTTCCTGACTTGCTCAGTCCTGGCCTCCCCTCACGCTTTAGACAACCTATCCGCTAAACCGGAATCGGGTCGCCTCCAGCCGGCCCAAACCTTCTCTAGGTGCCACGTTTCGTCGCCGGTATGAGTTGGTGAAGTCTATATCTACCTGTTAGCCAATGCGAAGACTGCTCAAAGTGCCAGATCCACCATACCTTGAAGAAGAACCCGGATCTTCCGTGTTTCGCCCGAGCGGACCTTTTCAAAGACGTTATTCAATAGCCTCTCCGCCTCACCCTGCTTCATCGTGCCCGCAGGGAGCATCTGGAGCGTAGTCTGTAGCCAAGCCCCCGCGTCTTCAGGCATGAGTTCAAACAGGGACATCAACACGCTTGATGCGTCGGGGAAACACTCTCCCGGGAACGAGAACATCATACCCGTCAGGATCTGCTGCGTGAGTTCTTGCCCTTCCGATGCAATCAGCTGTTTTACGGCCTGGCGAATCTCAGGAGGATTCGTGTAGGCATTTCCGTCAGCCGTGGTGAATTCGGACACCGCCGGCTTGTCGAAAGCGAAGCTAAAGAGATCATGGTAATAATGAAGGGTGGCCATAAGAGGGTCAATCTGCTGGAGGGTAAGAGCATGGCGTGCTGCGGAGAAGATCGGCATGGAGAGCTGAGACGTGACACACTCTTTAGGGTAGTAACGAACGGCATCGGAAGAAAGACGATAGAAATCCTCGATCACTAGTTGTACATAATTAGCTTCAGACATGCGAAGAAACCGATGTCTGACTGGAGCACCTACCATCCGGCAGATTTTCTGGCGACAGCTCGTTCAAAATGCGCAGGAATGAGAGCGCCTGTTGCTCGTAAAACTGGAAGACGGCGTGACTAGTGGAGGGGTCGACAAACTCAGCACCATCTGAGAACTCACGCACGACTGCATCAGTAGCCCACAAAAAGCATCCTTCTCTCGACTCGGTGAATCCGCTTGCAAGGCTCTGCGCTAGGGTGGGTAGGAGCGGAGTCATAGCCGTGCGATAGGAGATGATCATGTTCCTCCAGCAACGGCATACTCGTTCTAGAATCGGGGTGGACGAGGTAAAGTTCATCACGATTGTTGTCATGATTGGCAGGATCTCGCCGCAATACTTCACAGCAGGGTTTTCTTCTCGGGGTGACACGTATGGGTTCACAACCAAGACGAAGATCGTAATTAATTGAAGGTGATCTGCCATGTAATTAGTATGTAATATGCTTTGATCATCTTGCAGGAAACCTACCAGCAACAGCGCGCTGGCCCTCTTCATCCTTAGCGTTGTTCGCTAGGTTCATGATGCGTGCCATGATGGGGTCACAGAACAACTTCATCGTTTCATAGATCTTTTCGAGTGGCTGTACCGCAACCACAGCCGCCACACCCTCGGTTACTTCTTCCTGGCTAGCCGGCTTCAGTTTGTCAAGGACGGACTCGTAAAAGGAGTGTAACTGAGCAATGTGACCGCCGAGCAACTTCTGGCAGTCCGTGCCCAAGAACTTGAAGGCCAAGGCTGCGGCCTGAACTACCTCTGGGGAGCTATGCTGGAAGCCCGAGATGACATAGTTTAGTTGCGATTCCAAAGTCTCGGGGTGCTGCGCGGTCCATTCCGTATACCGTGCGAGGGCCATAATAGCCTGGAACCGCACCTTCTCCTGGTTCGGGATCTGCACAATAAGGGGAATGACCTGCGTGAGAACGGCATTCTCCTCGGGGTCGACCATGCGGCCCATTGCCCTTAAGCTGAAGAGCGGCGCTTCAAGTTCCTGCCAGTTAGGAACGTGCTCATCACTGGACTGGGAGGCATATTTGGAGACCCATTGCTGGATCAGCTGATAAGATTTAGTCAAGCACTCATTGACTCCAATAACGGCACAGCAATCCTTAAGGACGTCTCCCATGGCATGGCGGAAATGGCGGAATTTCTCTTCTTGTTCCCGATCGCCGCCAAAAAGGTCGGCCTCGCCGTCCTCCGGCTGTGGGTACTCCAAGTGTTTGACCATGATATCCACCAAACTAGAGAAGATGTCGCTGAAGACGACCCGAGAGTCCGCATATCTATCCAATGTCACGTACTGCTTCAACTCGTACCAGAAGACAAAGGTGAGAGAGATGGAGTCACGCTCCCAGTCACGAGCGCAACATTCGAGGACTGCCTCAACCAGTCCGCGGAATTCCGAGGGTAGACGCGCCATCAAGACCACCCAAGCCTCGCCAGCCTCCGCGAAAAGCCTCGTAATACCCTTGAATGCATCAGTGTCTTCCGCCTGGGCAAACTCGGCAATTTTCGGACGGAGGGACATTAATCGGGGGTACAAGGCCTGGATGATGGGCAGTGACTCATCAACTTCACGGGTATCTCTATACAAAGTGCACATGCTGTCTACCGCAGATTCGAACGATCTGTCGTCATCTAGGGCCTTCAGGATCACATCCATCAGAGGGGAGTCAACGATCTTCGACGCCGGAATTTCACGCATCCATGATGTGATACAGTCCAAGAGGCGGGGGTTGGTAGACGCAGTGGCTAAAATGGAGAAAGTTTTGTTCAGCGAATCAGAAAAGCACCAGACCAGGGCTGAGTAGGTGATTGGGACACATACAGGATGACTGGGCATATTGAATCAGGAGATGCATAACCTGTTCGGCGTTGTCTTCCAAGAGCTCTTTCGTCCTGGATATGAGATCATCTTCCTAGATAATGCCAGCAGATTAGAGTCTGGTTTGTCGTAGAGTAGTATGTCGTCACCGATCGCGTAGGAACGGATGTTGACGCCGCCGAACATACACTGAGATTGATTTTGCGACCTTCCGTCACTTCTTCTGGGAGAATCTTGAGAAACTCTAACACACAATCCCCCGCGCTGCTACCCAGTGCTGATCCAACTGTGGGCAAGACATCTTTCCATTCCAGCATCTGAATGGCGAGACTAGCTAGGCAAACACAGAGCTGAGTCTGAATCGGTCGGGGGCCTGTAGCGTAAGCCACAAGTAGGCTTAGAACAGAGTCTCGGAGCGCCAGTATTGAGTCCGCGGGCAACTGGTCCAGGTCGAAAATAATCTTGGACGGTCAGTATGGGATGACAGAATCGCCTCATGTAGACCATGGGACCGCTTTACCTTTCCTTTCAACGTGGTCGCTGCGAACAACTTGGCTTCGACAGGGACTTCTGCAGACTGTAGCATTTCGTGTGTGATAGTCCATGCTTCAATCTAGAGGGAAGCCCGTCCATTGTTAGCATGCATTGTCATAAGCGGGGTGGAACAATCGGCTTGGAGAGAAGAATGAGGGGTAGGGATGAACGGACTGATTTCTGGAACTTCTCGAGAAACTCATGAGCGTGCGTCTTCTCCGTTCGCGAGACGTTTCCTGACATGGTAGCGACTGCGGCGAGGACAGGACCAAGGGCCTGTCCAGCAGCCCCATCTTTACTGGCCATCTTGGATGCGGAGGGGGATATTTTGGGTTGTTGTAGTTTGGGAATGGGAGAAGAGGGGTTCAGCCAGGCCGGAAGGCTCAACACCTATGCAGTGTGATCATGAACACTCATTAAACAAACATTAAAGAAGGGGTAGGTCGAGGGATTCCAGCGCTAGGACTTCAGCACAGTGGCGGAGAGAGAAATCGGGGGTAAAGTGAATGGTTAGTGGAGGTGGGATGTGGTGACGATCGACCCAAAGGGAAAAGTTGGTGAGCCGCAATAGTCCCCCGAGGCGGCACGAGGAAGCTTCACCTCACCACCTTTCCGATCTTTCTCGACCTCTTCCCAGCACCTCCCGACCAACACCGCCAACGCGTCTATTCTCCGCCAACAGACCGTGAGGCCCGTCTTCTTCCTGCTGTTGCTGCGTTCGCTCCTCGATTTCGTACCTATTCCTCACATTTCACCATCAATATGACCGGTCGTGGAGGCGGTGGAGGCGCTCGCAAGACGCTGCTTGCGCCAATTCATTTCATTTTCAAGCTCCTCCAGCAGCGCTCCACAGTCTCTATTTGGCTATACGAGCAGCTTGCGTTCCGGATAGAAGGCAAAATTAGGGTGATTAATTCCGTCTGCGTGCTTACATGACGCCTTGCTAACTGACTCACGTAGGGATTTGATGAATTCATGAACCTCGTCATTGACGATGCAGTCGAGGTTCGCATGGCGACCAAGTCTGAGGAGGAGAAGCGGAGACCACTAGGTATGGGGCGATTCATTCCGTCTATCTTCCTTCATGCTACGGTGCTAATGGGGTGCTTCAACAACACAGGCCAGATACTTCTTAAGGGCGACAACGTGTCTCTGATTCAATCCGTGCAGTGAGTTAAACGGGGCGTTCAAGGGATTTCGAAAGACATGGAAAGGGAAAAATAATCTTTTATCGCCGACTTCGTGCCGTGATACGACATTGTTTGCATTTCTTAATCACTTTTTACGGGTTGTCGCTGGAGTACAATTATTTGCATATGCCTGTCGCAATAGATGAAAACATGGACATGAAAGGACTCGCTTTTTCTGAATATCCGATCAGGATTGGCGCACGAGGCACCGGTCATCGCCGACCATGAGGACGTCTACTGGCCAGTCAAGATCCGTGACGGGGATCTCCTCGGTCGGAGCAAGCATTTGCTCTTTGAGAGACAACGCGACTTTGTGAGGGTCAGTCACGACAGGATATTCAATGGTTGGTTGTTCTTATCCGGGGCGGTGGTTTCTTACCAAGTAAGGGCAGCTTTGGTGCCGTTGCCGTGCTCTCCGAACCTTTCGAGTACCTTGTCAAGAAATGATCATAGTACCCTTTACCATGGCCTAGTCTTCTGAATCCGTGATCGAACGCCATTCCCGGCATGACAATCAAGTCCAATCCGTACGGTCCTTGCGTAGCATCTTCCGGCTGAGGCGACACTCCTTTCCCTCCGAAGCAGTTCCTCTTGTTCAGCACACTGGCTTCGGAGAGCGATGGGATTCCCCATTTGTCAGGCTCAAGCGACCTGAACTCTTCCATTGACTCTAGGAGCATCATGTCCATGACCGAGGTCTTCGACTGCGATGGAAATTCGAGACTGTGGATATAAGGCACAAAGACTTCCTTGCCGTTGGCCAAAGCGTCCTGCACTATAGCTGTCGTAGAGAGCTCGCCCGCAGGCATGGACAGGTAGACACCGATCCTTTTCGCATCCTGATATTGCTGGAGAGACAAGAGCCTATTCGTCGCGGTTCTGGCTGTGGAAGGTCAGCAGGTACTGCGATCATGGGCAGAGGCGAATAAAGATATCTAACATTGATTGGCGATTGAGTCCGCGGGGAGCTGTTGGAGAACATCCCGCATCCTCCGGCGGAGGTCCCTCTTCGCGACTTGCAGCCCAGCCATCATCCTTGCCGGCAAGACGTAAGCACAGTTAACGCGGTGGTTAGATGGAATGACGCCCTGAAGAAATTGGGGGTGAATACAAGCAGGAGCGGCGTGGCTTGGCGTGCGAGCGAGCGAGCCTGTTTCCCTGCTGGTGGAAGATTGGCATGCGATGGCGGTTCACTGTTGATCGGCAGGGCCAGTTGCACGTACCGGGTAGATACTCCACCCTTCAAAGGGCCGCCTGGTTGCGCCCTTAAACGCATTCCTTCCCTTCTGCCATCGATATCTGGCCTTCTTTTGCATTGTATCTCTCCCCATGGACAGGGTCGAATCATGATGGCAAAATACTTCTTCTTCGGTCTCCTTTTAACGGCTGTCAGTGCCAGCAGCAGCGCCTCTGATCTCGAAGGTACTTGGACGACCAAGTCCCGCCAGGTTGTGACAGGTCCGGTATGCTTTGCGCCGTGTTGTTTACCATGCTCAGTTAAGCAGCACTGTCGGGTCGCTAATCACTTGCTTTATACGCAGGGCTTCTATGATCCAATCAATGACAAATTCCTCGAACCAAATCTCACTGGAATCTCATATTCGTTCAGTGCGGATGGCCATTACGAAGAAGCATACTATCGGGCCATTGCCAATCGTCAGTTCCAAAACCTCGCATTCATGGTCTTCTTTGCAGAGCCCATATTCTGACATATCATGATCGATGAGCAGCTCAGGATCCTTCCTGCCCAAAGGGGGTCATGCAGTGGCAGCACGGCACCTATACAGCAAATAGTGATGGATCGCTGGACCTGACTCCGATCGCTGTCGATGGGCGCCAGCTCTTATCTGATCCTTGTTCGTCTCCGCAGGGCGCTTATTCAAGATACAATCAAACTGAGCACTTTGAAGTATATGATTACCCCCTTTCCCCATTGCTTTGTGATCGTTGCTAACCATTCTAGTCCTTCACTGTTTCAGTAGACTCATACCATGGCGTCCAACGCCTCGACCTTAAGTCCTTCGACGGATCGCCGATGCATCCAATGTATCTTGTGTACAAACCGCCGCAAATGTTACCCACCCAGACACTGAACCCCATCAGCTCCGGTAAGGGTAAACGCCAGGTTGGAGGGGATGCTGAAGGTCGATTCAACATAAAGCACCTAGTCAGCAGCGAGAAGGTTGGCGACCCTAACAATTGGTTATGGCTCGGTATTGTCATGACTGCACTCGGGGGTATTACCTTGCTCCGTTCATAGATGACTACGAAACCTGTACGTTACAATCACGGCGCGATACGATGGACGGGTCGTGCATGAATGGATTTGGAGTTCGGAATATTAATGGGAGGGCAATCGGGATGGGATGGACAGGAATGGTAATACTGGGAATGGCATAGGGTATGGCGCTGGGAATTTCTCCGCTTGGAAGGTCTACATGGTCTCTCACATGAGGGCACTATAATATGCTGTGTGGCTCGTTTGTTTCTTTATACATTGTATCACATTCATCCCCTACGAACTGATTAGGAATCTGCCTATGACACTTGCTTGAAAACTGTATTCAGAGAGCAGCCAGGTTACTGATTTAGGTCTATGTTATTGTACAAGTACTTATTATACATCACTGCATGTCAGGCTTCTAAGCAGAAGCAACAGCTTCTTTGGCAATCTTTGCGACTTCGGCTCTTTCAGCGGGTTTGCCATCCAGGGCACCCCCAGGGGCAAACAGAGACTTGAGCAAAGGTCCAACTTCAGCCTTCTTGCCAGTCTCTTTCAACTTGGCGAGTTCCTCGGACACGATCGCCTTGATGTCATCCAGGCTCATTGTTTCCACTTGAGCACCATATTCTTCAAGTATCGTTACCTGCTTTTCCTCGGTCTCCTTCAGGTCGGGACGATTCTCGGCTTGAAATTCCTTGACAGCCTCCTTCGATGCAGCGATGCGTTTCCGGATCAAAGACAGGAGTTGAAGGTCGGTCTCGATCGGAGAGTTCGTTTTGGCAGCGTTGTTGGTTTCGGAGATCAAGGCGCGAACGACGTTCAGCCTGGTTGATGGGGATCTGGTCAGGCTTGCCGAACCAGTAACAGATAAGTTCTGCGTCAATATCAGGCGTACCTAGCAGTATCTTTAGCTCTCATGGCGGTCTTGAGATCCGCTCTGAGGGTGGCTATCAAAGGCGGCAGAGTCGGGCCACCGGTTGAGTTCCAGCGGACCAGGCGCAGACCCAGACGGGGTGTTGATCGCAATGATTGGAACATGGTGCAATTGTGTGAGCGACGGGGGAGAAATCAATGGCAGTAACACTCCAATGGCGCAAAAACAAGGTGGTGTGGTGGTCGCCGCGGGCATGAAATCATGGGCGGAGGAAAAGCAGGCAAAGGCGGAGAGAGCTTGGGAGGACCTTCGCTCCAGGCCCGTGCACAATTTTGTTTCTCTTCCTGCTCGTTTTACGGCTCAGGCCTGCCATTCGGTCTAGCAACACTCGCCTCACCACTGCAGGGCACTCTTCCTTCTGGCCATTGATGTTCCTATCCCTCCACCTTCCATCGGTCTCGCTTCCTTACGGCTTCTCTCCCTTCCAGTGATCGGGTTTTCTTCTTTACGCCCTCGCGCTCACCGAATCTTCACCACGCCGGGGAGCGCGACATATCGCCAAAGCCTCCCACGGGCTACTCAACCGACATAATGTCTTATCCGGATCTTCTCCCGGCACTTACTCCCCAAAAGCCGTTACCCGGGGCCTACTTCCAGACTCCTGCGCCCAGCAGTTCTGTGGCAGTCCCGAGTTTCTCAATAAAGGCAACTGCGGCTCCCGCTGAGCAGCCAGCTTCACCGGATGCGCTTCCCAGACTGCCCCCCACCACTTTCAAACCGAAGTCCCAGGCTTTGAGCACAGAGGAGCGTGCTGCAGGAACAGTCAACGATACTCTTGCTCAAGAAGCCCGCTATCCTGACTTGGACAGCTATCTGTCCCGTAAGTATATTCCGTTCGCTGTCTACGATGAGACCGGGTTAACGTCCCTATGTAGAAGGCTTCTCGTCCGATTATGATATTCCCGCATCGCCATCATGGGCTCCCTTTCAAAAAGTGAAGATGTACAATATCCCGGATCAGATTTTCGACCAGTACAATCGAGCGCAGGTGTCGACGAGCATGGGACTGTTCGCGGAGTTGACCCATGCCTGGGTTGCCATTGACAATGCACTTTACATCTGGGATTACACGCACCCCAACCCTCAGTTGGTGGGCTTCGAAGATCAACCAAACAGTATCACCACAGTCAAGCTGGCGAAACCTCGAGCTGGTGTCTTCCTGCCTTCAATTAGCCACATCCTTGTGGTATCGACAACGGCAGAGGTCATATTGCTTGGAATGGGCTGCGAGACTACGGCTGGAGGCGCGCGACAAGTCACATTGTACCAGACGGGCATGTCAACATCGATTCGGGGCTTGGATATCGACGTCATAGCATCCTCGGATTCAACCGGTCGCATCTTCTTCGGCGGTGGTTCGGACAATGATGTGTATGAGCTCATCTATCAGCAGGAGGAGAAGTGGTTTCAAGGGCGGTGCTCGAAAGTCAACCACACCAGCTCCCGTATTTCCGCGTTCACGCCCAGTCTGAGCTTTTCGCAAAAGACATCTGAGAGTGTGGGCCAGATGGAGATCGACGACACGAGAAAATTACTCTACACGTTGTCCACCTCGTCAACGATTCGAGTTTTCCACATGAAGCCAGACGGCAGTCTTGCCTTGGCGATCACGAAACCGGCCCTCGATATTTATGCCAATATTGGACACATCATCGCGTCTAACGAGACCCTAAATCCCAAAGTCCCGATTGTTTCGATTAGTCCTATTCCAGCGGCTGAGGCGTCGAGGTACCATCTGATGGCTACAACTGCATCAGGATACCGAATCTACTTGAGTGCCACTGGATCATTCACCTGGTCATCGGCACCGAATGGTACCAATGCGCCAACAAGCATGCAGGCTCACCATGTTAAGACACCGCCGTTTGATAGTGCGCCAGCTACTCAGTTCCCAGTGAATCTTCAAGGTCAACAACGTTTCCAGTCATCAGTAGCATCCAGGGTGCCGATACACACCCTGCAACCTACCAGGTTTACAGTTCGATACCCCCCCGGTTATTTCCTCTGTTTCACCTGTAAGGATACCACGAACAAGGCCGATACACTCTTCATATCCGCCCCCGACTCCGGACGCGTTGCTCGCTCTCAAGAAAGCGTCATCCCTGGAAAGGCTGGTGAAACAGCGGTTTGGCTCTCCTTAGGCAGCAAAGTTGAGGACGTGGGCCTCTGCTCTCCAACCATCGCAGCCACGAACACTCCTGGCGGATTTGGAAACGAACTGGCCGTTCAGTTCGATAACCCAGCGGCTGAGATTGCCATTCTGACTAACACTGGAATCCATGTCGTTCGGAGGCGCCGGCTTGTTGATGTTTTCGCGGCACTGGTCCGTGGTGGTGGTACCGGCGACGAGGGCTTGGAAGGCGAGGTTAAGAACTTTATCCGCACCTATGGCCGGAGCGAGACGCTTGCCACTGCCCTCGCAGTCGCTTGTGGTCAGGGAGTTGAGATCTCGAGTGACTCGCGTTTGACCCAGATTAACGACCCCGATGTTTTGGAGTTCGCACGCAAAGTTTTCATTGAGTACGGTGGCCGGCCGACGATGAATGAAAATGCCGTCGCGGATAACTCTACGCTCGCTATTGACACGGTCGTTCCTTCTCCACGCCATGCGGGCATTGCCCTCTACATCTCCCGGCTATTGCGGTCAATCTGGAGGAAGGAGATCGCAATGGTTGGTAGCGCTCCAAATGGCGCTCAGACGGTCGCATCGTCCGTCCCTGCCGCCAAATTGCAAGCGGTGCAAAGAGACCTTTCAGCTCTGCAGGAATTCTTCAAATCTAACAAGAGCTTCATTGAAGGATTGAGCGGCCCTGAAGCCCTGACACGCGTGTCTACCAAGCAGGAGGAAACCGCCCTACAAGCGGAACATCGAGCTCTTCACTCTCTTGTTCAACTTGTCTCCCACACAATCGAGGGTATCTCATTCGTCCTGGTTCTTTTCGACGAGCGGGTGGATGAGATCGTTGCGTCTTTGCCGGCAGAATCCAAGGAGCGTTTTCTCAAGCTTACTTTTGAGGAGCTTTTCAGTACCAGCAAGGGCCACGATATCGCCAAAGAGCTGGTGAAGGGAATCGTTAACCGCAATATTGCGAAAGGATCCAATGTGGAGACGGTGGCTGATGCTCTCAGGCGCCGTTGCGGTAGCTTTTGCAGCGCTGAAGATGTGGTGATTTTCAAGGCCCAGGAGCTTCTGAAGAGAGCTACCGAAGCCGGGTTTAATTCGGAGCTTGGTCGCAATCTGCTAAACGAGAGCCTTCATTTATTCCAGCAGGTTTCGGATAACTTGCCTATGGACTACCTGGTCTCCGCGGTCGAAAGCTACATTCTGAATCAATTCTTTGCAGGCGCGATTCAACTTGCTCTCAATGTCGCTGCTCGCTCAGACAAGGCCAACATGGCTCTTTCGTGGATCGTGGATGGCCGACCAGAGGACGTGAGTTTCTATCCATCGCTCTTTCACAGATAGCCCTAACATCTTTTACCTTCAGGATACCCGCGAAGAGTACTTTATATACCGCAATCAGTGTTATGACCTTATTTTCAAGGTCATCCTCGCGGTTGACAGCCTGGCAGCTCACGACCCCGGCGTTGTCGACGGGCAGTTAACGATCATCGCCAAGCGCAAGAACGAGGCATATGGCGTCGTTTCCGACTCGACGGACGAGGTATTTTTGACAAGTTTATATGATTGGTACTTGGAGCAGGGTTGGAGCGACCGCCTGCTGCAGACCAACTCAGCTTTCGTTGTCACCTACCTCGAGCGCAAATCGACAGACGACATCTCCCACGCCGATCTGCTTTGGCGCTATTTTGCTCAGTCGCAGCGATTCTTCGAGGCAGCCAAGGTGCAATTGGATCTTGCACAGAGCGCGTTCACCCTCCCTCTAAGCCGCAGAATCGAGTACCTGGGCCGGGCCAGGGCCAACGCGTCCACGTTTACGCCCGACATTAGCCGACAAGCCCGACAGCGGCTGGTGCAGGAAACCTCTAACCTTATCGACATTGCGAACGTCCAGGACGATCTCCTGCAACGCCTAAAGGACGACAGACGCATCCTGCCGGAGCGCAGGGCGGAAGTCCTCCGGGATGTGGACGGGCCCATCAAGGACATTAGCACTGTGCGTCATCGGCCCAACGTCTACCATTTCCCTCTTTCAGGCTAACCTTTTCTTGCAGCTCTTCAACCAATACGCAGACCCTGCAAGCTACTACGACATCTGTCTCCAGATATTTTTCATGGCTGACCACCGCAACCCCGCCGACATCAAATCCACCTGGCAACACCTCCTCCAAGACCTGCACGATGAAATCGTCGAACGGGGCGAGCCCATCCCTTACGAAGCTGTAATCGACAAAGTGCGCAGTTTGGGCAGCCGTCTGCGCATGTCCGACTCTGTGTTCCCCATTCCCATTCTACTCCCCATGCTCGAGCGTTACGCCCTAGAACACCAGCGTGGCGTCGGCCCCGCAACATGGGTTATCGACCTTTTCCTCGACCTAAACGTCGCCCACGAGACTATGTACGCCGTTCTCGAGTCCATGTACTACACGGACGAAGCTCCCTTCCAGGGTTCCAATAAGAAGTACATCGCCAAGGACCTCCTCTACCTCATCGAGCACTGGTTCCACGAAACGGTCCGTCTAGGCGGCGTCGTGTTCGGAAGCGACCTCGTCGCTGAACGCATCCTGGAAACTCTCCTCCTCCTCCTGCAGGGCGGTATTGCCCCCGACCAGATGCATGTGGCGCAAGAACTGAGAACGAAGATTGAGGATTCTCTGCGATAAATTTTTTCCCCCCTCCCATTTTTTGTTCTCGTTTTTTTTTTTTTTTTTTTTGTTCGCTTCTCGTCTACGTATAGCAATGCAACAACCACGTCCTTTAGTTTAGTTTAGGGTCTCGGAGTTTTGTTTTATTTCTTGCATGGATGATGCAGACTCTGCGAAAATAATGCCATATATTCGACCTTCTTCCGTTTTCAACATTTTCCTGCGGGTTGGTGTAAGATGATCTCATGCTTCTAGGCGTTGATAATCTTATCTTTGGTTCTTCGTTTATTTTTATTTTTTTTCTTGATCAGATTAACTTACTTGTAGATGGAATGACCTAGGATGAACTGGAGTTGGGTTGTATCTGTATTTTTTCAATCACACCATATAATAACTACATCTTTGTTTATTTTCGAGTCTAATTTTCGGTGTGGTTGGATACTTACAAATCTACATACATCTTCCTAAGTGCTACTACTACCTGCCCCTCCTCCGCCTGCGGGGGAGAATCAAGTCCTATTACCTACCACCTCGAACCATACTATATTTCTGTCATGTTATGTTCTACGGATCGGGAAACACGGATGTCAATGTTAACTATAACATGATCGATTATTTTCTTACTACCAAATCCTGCATCAAAATCATTTTCCCACCAAGGTTAATGAATAATGACTAAAATAAAGATAAAATAAATAAATCGGGTAGTTAGATGAAAGAAGTGAAGTCTATCGGGCTGAAATCCAAACAAAGAAAGAAACAGAAATCATCGGATCCGAGAAGCAGGGAAATGAGGATAAAGAAAAAAAAAGATTTTGACCCCACTAGTTCTAAAAGCAAGAAGAAAAAAGAAAAGGATAATAAACAAGCTGCAAAAATCATTAAACCGTCTAACGAACCAGGCCGAGGTATCAATCAATCAAATCATAACGGACGGAAAACGGGAAAAGGAAAAGTTAAGAATCAGGCACATGCGGCCCGCCAAGGATTTGAGGGCAGAGGGGTAGCGGGGAAACATCTTCCGGGGCTCTTGCATAGAAATAATTGCTGGCAAGGCATCCCGGTGGCGTCCAATAACCTTGATCTTGGTGAGAGCTAACATGGGTTGTAGACAAGATATGAGCTCCCTGGAAGGCTGACGGAGGCCGTCGGGATTTACTCGAATTGGTCGTATACGGGGATGGGCTTTTCGCCCAATGCGCACAGACGGAAGATATGACGGAGTTTGGCGCCGTTATCGTCGTCTAGATAATCAACAATGGCGGAATCTATTGCAAATATGCGTCAGTATGCTTGGGCGCTTATCTTCGGTAGGTGAAGACAACGTACGGGTTGTGCAGCGATTGTCGAAAATCACAATTGTCCTAGGTTGCCACCTCACTCGAGCCTGAAAGTCGTGCCCAGTGATGATGTGTTGCATGAGGAAATCCAGCAACCAACGCTGCTCGGGCTCCTTCAGACCGGGGATCTTGGTGATGAACTCGCCGTTGACGAACAGGCATTTCTCGCCCGTGACGGGGTGGACGCGCACCAGCGGGTGGACGGTGTCGACGGCCTCTTTGCGCACCAGGCTACCAGTCAGACGCGCATGGTTGATCATTTTTGCCGACGAGTGGACGGCGCGCAGAGTGTCCAGCCAGGATGTGAGGGTTGGGGAGAGACGCCTATATTGTGCATTAGATTTTGCCTGACTTTGACGCTGATTCGCCGCGCATGAAAGACCAATACTTACTTGTATGCCATATCGGTCGCGGAGAAAACAGTATCGCCACCCACTTCAGGCCCCTCCAGCAAGCCGAGCATCACATAACCTGGCGGCTGAATCTCATAGCTGACATCCTGGTGCCAGAGCGTCGTCGTGGTGCGCTGCTCCAAGAAACGCGTGATTTCCTCGCGGTTACCGTCGCGATGGATGATATGGAAGCCGGGATGTCCCCGCATCGAACCAGAGACGGGCTGGTAGTTGGGCTTGCCAAAGTGACGCATGAAAGCTTCTTGCGCCGCAGGGCCGTCATCGATCAGATCCTGGTTGGGGAAAGCAACCACCTTGCGCTCCGCGACGAGCAGAGCAAGCTCATCCTTGGCAGCATCAGATAGCTGGTTGAGCTGAACGCCCTCCACAATGCTACCGATGCGCGGCTGGATTTCCGTCACCTTAGTGCCAGGGGACAGGAGATTGCGCTTAGACTTATCCGTGACGCGCAGCGCAGGGTCCTGATACTCGAAGGGGGGGAGAGGATCGAACCACACCTTGTCCCATGTGGGAAGGTACTCAGGGTATCTGGTGCGGGAATTGGACTCTTTAGTGACATCAACGTAAGGGATGTTGATGTCGTAGCTGATCGGCTCTTCTTCCTTATGGGCATTGATGGGTTGAGCCTTCTTGGGCCGTAGAACAGGTGCTGAGGATGGCATTGTTGTTGATGTATACTGCTCTGTGTGCCCTTGTACGAAGAGAAGATGTACGGGGGTAGCGTTACTCAGAGCCAAGGGACGCTGGGCGGGATGTCGCCGTGGAAGAAGACTAAAGTGAGAAAGTGAGAAAAAAAAGGGACAAAAAACCAAGGGAGTAGGCGAATTGAGGCCTGGAACATGGAGAGAGAAGAAAAGAAAGTTAGGTTGAAGGTGGACGAGAGATGAATATATATCTGATCAGATACAACCTCCACCCGCTCGATATGGCGATAAAGGGATTGCACAAGCTGTAAACACGGCCAAGTGGATGATATGGTCGCAGCAGCGCCAATGGTGATTATGCATCCACCGGAAGGTCGCTTAGACAGAGTTAGACTAGGCATTATCCCTTTCAATCTCCGGACCGGAAAGCTTGGGCTGGCAGATACGCCCGATTATTCCAGGTGGACACAAAAAAAGGTCGTCTCGAAGCCATGACGACAGGGGTACAAGGTCGGCGCCGGACGGGTCTCGACAGATGAGAACGGCGGTCATTGTCGGGGGGGAGGGGGCGGCGGCAAAGGAGCGAGCCACTCAGGAGAGAGAATGACACCAGCAATGTCTGAAAGGGTGAAGGGTAAGAGAGCGTCCAGACTGACGAAGAGGCCAGAAAGGGACGGGGGAGGGCCGTTCGGAACAGGGACCGAGAACAGAACAGATGCACGATGGAATTGGGAGAAGCGGTCAAGATCCAATGAATAATAATAATAATGAATGGGGCATCGGGGCGCCCACTCTAGTCAGTCCCTATAGCTTCCTTCCCGCATCGGACGACAGAGGGCTTACAGCAGAGGTGTCCTTCATGGCGACGATTATCTCGGACCTAAGGCTGACCGACCGCCAGAGCAATGGGAAGGCACTGTCTTCTCCCTGGACCCGGCGTGTTCCGGGGGACTGGCTCTCACTGTACGTTGCTCATTCGATTTGTTTCTGGTGTGGTTTCACCGCTCTGATCTAGCGAACCCGGATGAACGATAAGAAAGCCAGAAGGACTGCAAAGAAGGCAGAGGTGGACCCATGCGGCCGGCACGTTGGGCCAATATCGTTAACTTTGAGTCTGTTTCTCACAGGGTAGTCAGACGGCACTAGATCGCGGAATTTGTCCTGTGCAGTAGTGGGAAAGAGGAGCAGCAGCAGCAGCTACGGTAGCTCTGCTATCTTGCATTAATCCTTGCATCGCTCGACAGAAGAAGATGGTAAACCCCCGGCTCTCAGGCCACAGCTGCTCTGTACCACTGTGGCTTGTATGCGCTCTGCAACAGGTATCCATTGCCAATAATCCAGGAATATTGCAGCACCTCTGTTGTTGTTTGGTTGGTGGGAGTCTTTTTTTCTCATGTCAATAGGGCGCATGCGCATCCAGTACAACATTGTGAAGGGGTTAGAGTTATTTGTGTTCCTCTTCCGTTTGAATTCATTTTTTCTTTTCTTTTCGCGGGCTGAAATTTCATTTTCCGCCGGTTAAGCTGGGTTGGGATTGTGCCTGCTCCCTACCGGTATCTTGGTGGTGATCGATCGTGTCAACTCAATCGAAAAATAGTGCTGACTACTGGCTCCGGGCTATTCTTGGGGGGTCCATGCCGAGGTACGGAGTCAAGAATCGACGCATACCCACTGTAGCTTCCCCGAGAATTGATGTGTTCCCTCTGTTCGATTAACAGCTTTGCATGTACGTACTTCTCTCCTCCAAGGAGCAGTATCCTGTTTTTGTTTTATCTATTCATTTATTTTTTTTTTCTCTTTGGGAAGGTGCAAGCATCGGTGTAAGTGAAAGGTTGCACACAAAGCCGGTTTGGGCCTTCATCCAACGGCCTTGTCTGCTCACGGTAGGTAGGCATCCTTCGCACCAAGACCAACTGGACCGGGGTGGAACAGACAAGGCCTGGCCGATCTGCTCGCGCGCAGAGCCAATGGAGCCTCTTGGGAGTTGTGACGTTGGCTTTCATTTCGGGAATGCGGTCCAATGTCCGTGGACTATCGGGTTTCTCCACCGAGCCACGTTAATAATGTTCCATAATCGGTAGAGATAGACCGCGGAAGGTCTTCCAGGCTCTCTAGAACATTTCCCAGATGGCGTCGAAGGCCCACAGAAGCCTTGGAGGAAGGATGCAGGAGAATTGGCCTGATAATGTACGATGGTGTCCACTTGGTTTTCTGGACTGCATCATGCCCGCTTTGAGTTACCTTCAAGCCCGAAGCTTTAGAGTCTGGAGGAGTCCAATTGCAATTGGGACTGAAAACTCGATGCCATCCGTGCTTCCGGCATAGGGCCTTAGTGCTCTATCGATTCGACCATTTCTACTACCTATACTAGTTAGTGTGAATGTTGCCATCCAAGACGGCCTCGAAAGCTGCAGTCGGTTGCTGCCCGTTCAAAGCGCTAGGTCTCGGATTTGCTGCCCTTGGCCTATCTACTATGAAAGGCATCCCAACCGGTGGACGAAATAAATGAATGTCAAAGGATTCCCAAGTTTGGTGCCAGTGGATACGTTAAGTGGATATTGGGCTACTGGTTGGGGTTGGCGTCTATTCGCAGGTGTTCTTGCGATAGTCATAGAGCAACTACCGGCGGTCAAATTTAGCCCCAAACTTCCGGGGAAAGGGTCACGGTGGCCTCCAAGGTACGTTCTCGGTCGATACCCTGGACTCGAGCGGTACATTTCCGAGTCCCGGAGACTAGTCCTCTCTGCGCGAAGCACAGTACGTAGCACTAGGTATGCGACAATGGACTGACGGGCGGTGGTGTAAAGTGTGGCGCTAAGCGCAAGCTTCCCGTCGTCCGCCCCCAAACCATTATTATTATTTCCAGGAGGATCGAGCCAAATCATAAGATAGGGGAGCCCAGGCACAGGCGATGTCGAGGACATTTCCCGGATCGGGTTGCGTTGGCTGCAGAATGCATGCTGTTATTGAAAGACATGGTGGGATCAGCCTGCAGGTGGCGGATACCAACTGCCTATCCTTGCAGTACTTTTGCTGGTGCGTAAAAATGAGTCAAGGCCGATTCCGGGCCAAGAATAAGCCCAGAGGTAAAGATCATCCCCCCCAGAGGAGGGGGTTGCAAGCGCCACAACTAAGGGATCCTGGCCTCTGTTAGGACTTTAGCACCACAAGCTTTCCCGGGCGTCGGAGGTCATAACGAGGGAGCTCTAGGAGGATTCGAGAATTGCGGTGAAGACGCCCAGTTATCGGGCCGCCCTGGAATGAGAGCGATCATCGTGAATCCATGTCCCGATGACTGAGGGCGGAGCAGATTGCTGAATCTGGCCCCCCTCAGAGTGGACAGACACTAAGAGGTCTCACATAACGATAAGATTGAAGTGCACATCGCCATAAAAATCATGATGCAAGGTCGACGAGCGTAAAAAAGCAACCTGAGATGAGCAACTTTCCGGTTCATCAGTCATACTGTGTCCATCGTCGTACTTGACGGTCCTAATCGTCGGGTCAGCAGCGCTGGTAGACACTAAACTTACTTACCTTAGCCGAGCAACCATGATTGTTGGTTGACTGATGGATGGCCCGATCCACACGGCTAAGCTTAAGCTAATAAGCTATGTTTAGGGAATCCGAGACGCGTGCAGGGAAAAAAGCAAACAACGTAGGCAAGTCGGTACCTTTCGAGTTGTCTTTCCAGCCGATCGGAACTGGCAAACGGGGATTTTTCTCGATTGATTGCTTGCCTTTGCTTTTTTGTTTGGTTTGCGTGGTTTGCGCTTTCCCTTCTCAGGTCCCCGTGACGGTCAGCTGACCGGCTCCCGTCGCGCGCATATCAGATCCCTTTTCTTGCCAACAGTCAACACCTCCCTCTATCAGTCTATCTATCTCCTCGCGAAGTAGACCTGTCTAGTTACCGGATCATCCCATCTTCATTCTCAATCCCGACCCGTCATGGCTGCTCCTACCGCTGCCGCGTCCGCGTCTCTGTGGAGTCGCAGGTCCGACCTGGTCTACTTCATCTTCTTCGCCATCCACGTCCCTGTCATCTTCCGTAAGTCGACCCAAACAATCTCTCCCAATCACCATACACGCTACGTAGTCGTATAAACACTAATCAAGTTTCTCTCTCCTAGTGGTCGACGCCGCCCCGATCCTTCCCTCCTTTCTCCAATCCAATCTATCCCACACCCTCCGGGAATTCTACATTAATACTTACCATGACAAGTTCTTTGAGGAGCCCCCGGCCCCCTGGTTCCACTTCTTCATCCTGATGGAACTATTCTACCACGTCCCACTCAGTATCTGGGCGATTGGCGGCTTAAAAAGAGGTGCGGAGCTCCTATTACATCATACCGGTCGGCATCTCCATCAGACCCCTCCCCCGAAGCTAACGATGGGCAATTGATGACTAGCTGACCCTCTTGTCCCCGTCCACCTCCTCGTTTTCGGTCTCCAGGCCTTCCTCACCTCCACAGTCTGTCTCGTCGAGGTGTGGAGTTGGGCTGATCGCACCGTTGCCCAAAAGCAGAATATCAGCATGCTATATGGGCCATATGTTGCTCTTGGTAGGTATCCACGCATCCAGGATCCTGGGACTGGACGGCTGCTAACTCAGCGATCACCGCTAGGCGCGTTCATGGCGTTGGATATGTTCTTCAGGCTTCGGACCAAACTCTTGGCGAAATCCAAGGGGGACTAAGTATCTATGTAATGGGTCTCATGAACTTTCTTTCAGGGTATGTATGGATACTGGGTTTGATGCAGGGGGGAGGGAGGGATGATCATAAAAGACTGGTCGGCTAGATCTAAACCAGGTGCATGAATTGCAAGCTGGTTGTGTAGACGGAAATCTTTCGTAGGCCAATAGAGAAATACTAGGTTCTAGGCCTGGGATGTGCATGGACCTAGTCATGCAAGGATATCAACCTGCCTTATCGTGCTGTAGCGCCGGGGCTGATGGCTTAAGGCATACATGCTCACCAGGTTACAGGTATGAATGCATTCCGCTAGATGGGCAGACCCGCTACACCAACCCGATCGATTAATGCTGCATCATATAGGCCGGGACGACGTCCGAGAGTGGGAAGTGCGGCTTGTTGCCACAGGATATAATGGATGGCAAAAGTCGTCAATAAATGCAAGTGGCTATCGATATCTATTTCGCTAGCATAGCTTCAAGCCGAACTGTGGCTGAAGGGTCACAGAATGCAATACTGGGTGAGAGTTACGTCCGTAGGCTCATTGGTACAAGGAAACAAAAAATGACATCGCACATTGCGCACTGGACTTGCTGCGATGATAGATCAGATTACAGCGGTACGAAAGTTTCCGGGGCTCACCCGAGACTTCAAGAATTCCAAGCAGGTGACATCGCCTGCGTCATATCAGGAATCCGATGGCCCCATCCAGGTCTCCGTTGGCTGCGTCCAAGGCTCGCATGGCCTCTTCCCTCGTAAAGCCTAGCTCGGTGATCTTCGCGATTGAGTCCGGTGGCCAGCGTGATTGCGGCGGGGCTGGGCGGGAAAAGGATGGCGCAGAGGCCATGTTGGAACCACCAGCTGCTTGGCTGCCGCCTGCCTGGTGCGTGACCGCACCTGTCCGGGCGCCGACTTCGGCGCCATCGGCTCCCTTGATCATGGGCTCGTCCTCGAATTCCTCCTGGAGGTTCTTGGGAATATCTGCCTCGCCGAGGAACGGCACAGCCTGATCTTGGATGATAAGCGCTCCTCGCCTGAGGTCAATACAGGCCTGGTGTCTTCTCAACATATCCAGGCCGAGAAGTAAATCGATATGCTTTCCCTCCATGACGGTGAAGGAGCATGGTAGAAACATGCTTCCGATCTTGATTTGTGCCGAATGTACCCGGCCCAGGATGTTTGCCGTGCCCACACCCTTGGCAATACCCCCGTATCGCTGATCGACCAGACGCATGATGTTGCACGCGGTCGCACATTCAGGTGACATGATGGTGACTTGCGCACCGGAATCGACAAAAGCGTTGAGTTTGTGACCATTGACCTCGACAGGGATATATAACATGGTTACACGACCGAATGCTGTGCTTTCACGTTAGCAATAAGGCCACCATGAAAAACACTTCTCTAACTCACATTCTGGGTGGTGCTCCATGGCGTTGTGAAGGTTCTCTGTCACCGCATTCTGACGAATGATCTCCTCAATCTCTCGTTGATTCGCAGGATTGAACGGGTCCGCATTTAGCATCGCAATCCGGGCTTCCTTCTCGGCTTCAAGCTGTGCCTCGCGCTGCTGTTGTCGGAGAAGAACTTCGCGGAAGCGCTGCGCATCGTGGGCTACCTCCGCCAGCTCCGGGTTCTGCCGTCGAACAGCCTCACGCACGCGCGGGTCACCGAGGATGTGTAGACGGATTGTTTCGGGATCTGGTGTCATGGCCTGTCGCCGTTGTAGGTTTTGTTGAGCAGCAGCAGAGTTGGGGCCTCCTATACTCCGAGGAGGGGCTTGAGGCCTCCGCAGAGTAACGTGAACGCCTAGCATGTCACCTTCACCGATTCCAACTTGTTCGAGAGTGCGGGAATCATCGCCGAGTAGCTGGTTATTGTAGACAATTCGCTGGGATGTGGGAGGTATGGAGGTCTCGCTTTCGACAATGGCTTTGAGTAGCTCGACGGTCATATCCCCTCCCACTTCCAGGGAGAGGATATCGGCGTCGGCCTGATCCGGACGAATCACGCTCACGGTAATTTGCCTGGGGATTGTGAGAGATACCGGTTAGCTACATATTCTCTTGGTCTTTTATTTCTCTGAGGGTGTGTTTCTCCACAACATACATGATGCTGTGCAGCTCTGGTGCGGGGAAGCTCTCCCAAGCTTGGGGGGTCAGGTCACGTTAGGGAACCGAGAAGGGCAACACCGGGTAACTTTATATGACTCTATTGAAGGCCAGTAAATCGGGGCGTTCGAGCAGTCCTGAGCGGTGGACGGATGAATTATAAATACAGTGGGACCGACAAGCGATCGACACCAGCCGGCGAGGGGAAGAAGTGGCGTGGAGGGGAAGCGAGAAGAAGGGGCGACTAGGATTGAGGCAGGGTTGGAGACGGTCGAGGCGACGACAGGGTATCCTGGAGGTAAGGAAAGAGAGACCGGCGACGAAAGTGAGCAAGAAGAGGAGCAGGCGTAGGACGAGCAAAGGCGGGACGACGTGAGGTTACGGTTCCTGGTGAAGTGCAGCAGCGGGCGGAGCACCTCACGGTGGCCCGCCTGATTCGGTAGGCTGCCAGTCATGCGTCATCCACCGCGACCCCCCGACGTTTATACTTCCTCTCGCCATCCGGTTTACCCCTTTTTCTCTCTCCGAGGGTTCTCATATTCGCGATGCCAGAGCCATGCTCTTCTGAGAGTTACAGAAATCTTCAGCCACTTTGTTTTGGTGGGCAGCCTTCAAACAGCATCCCTCGTGCTCTCAATACTTCTCACCTACGGTCGCGTTCTAGACCTTTCTGGACCAAACGATAATCCATTTTCGTGTCTGCCTCAGGCTGTGGTCTCTCCAACACCCGAACCCCGTTGAGCACCCCCCTAAAGACCGTTGTTCCATGATATCACACAGTCTACTGAACCTTCAGACAGGACACATCACCAGTTACAGCACTCCGATAAGAACACCAGATGCATACCATGTATGCATGCCCACATTCTTCCCCCAGATGCCATACCCGGATTCCATTGCGGCCTGATGCCACGAGGCGCAGCCGCAAGACATTTTTCCCCCCCTCCCAACTAATGGATCGCTCATGAGTCCAAACTTCAAAGGCCTCTCCGTACCCCGAACATATCCGTGCCTCTCTAGCTCGAAATTCTTGACCCCCACGAAGCTCGCTAGCTCTCTATTGTCCAGTTACATGAACGCCCGCTCCTGCTACCACCCTTAGTCCCAATTGATCCATGTCTGGGATTGCCACGCTCATGTACCTAACAGTCTCACTACTGGACACGATACGAGACTAGCGGCCTCGAGGCGATGACTCGAAAGTACGCCGGGAACAGACTAACCCACCCACCCTTGCACATCTAGTTGCATCAGGCAGACACGAACTGCATGTCCTCTGGGGTAGTAATGCTGAAGACTTACATATGCAAAGGGCACTTACTCTTGCTGCTATACAGTTATGTCTACATCGCACAGGCTCCTGCAAACGAGCTGCTCCATTCAAGGGCCATGGGTGCCGCTGACGCAGCCTCCCACTCACTCTGCCAAGGTGTACAATCATGTCCGCAGTACATAGTACACGAATCGTTCCGGAAGATCCATAGGCTAAGTGGCCCACTATACTGCTAGTGAGACGGCCGGGCCGTCGAGCGATGGGGACGTACGCTTTGTACGAATTAGTGCTTAGTATAGCGGATCGTACCACAGTGCTAGCGGGCAGCTCTTTCTGCCTGCCTGTTGGTGGCAAAGTGAGTGGGATTGGACATACCTTGAGGGGTTGATAAGCTTGCCTGGTATCAGTATTGGTCTGATTATCGGCTCATCACCATGATATAGTTGACGATCGTACATTATCAACGCTGTTGAGCATACCAATCTCGTTTTGTTAGAATTTGGGACCAGTGCTTTCGCAGATACTAGATATGCAGACCAGCGGGATAATAAATATATATTTTGGTAGATGTAATTCGGATCGGACGGTTTGCCAAGTTCTATAGACATCCACTGCATATGCGATAACTATTATACTATGTAATTACCGGACAGGCCCGATCGTTATGGGATGCAGCATTGTGGGAACTCAATTCAGATTACCTGACAGCGACTACTGGTTGTAGGTAGGGGAATTGAAGCCGAAATATGCCGAGGAAACTATAGTAGTCGCGCTATTCACACCAAAATCAATATGATTGCGAAACTAGGCTCTCTGATCCACCCATCTTTTCCCTCAAATTAGCCTTGAAGAGATGTACGCCAGACTCATGTTGAGTTGTATTATTCGTATATTCCATCACAAGGATACACCTTTCGTTTCTTGGTCATTAAAGATGGCCGACATGAATCCCCGCTAGTCTAACGTCATCTGCATACTTCTCATCATTTTGGGGATGTACCTCTCCGTCGCTGGTGAGGCTGCCCAAGGTCAAGAAAGGATTCACCATGGTATACGATCAAGGATCCCCTGGACACCTTCTGGACGTTGCTGACTATCCTGAACTCATGTTAGCTCAAGTGTCTGCAAGGCGAAAAGATGCTACTCTCCGGAGACATCTCCCTTAATGCGCAAATAATGAATTTAAAATATTTTGGCTCCTCATCTACAACACGTCGAGTATATAGATCGCTGTAGATTGATTACGCAACTGACTTTGTGGATCATGCATCTGACAGAAGTCGTGTACTTGGTTCGCATTAATGGGGGATGGGTGAGATGCGCAGTTTTGATTGAATCACTTAATGTTCGGCCAGAGAACACGATTCATGAAGTTGCCCCTCATCTTCGTGCATTCCGGGGTTAGAGATAGTATCTCTGGCGCCGTGTTTCTGGATCCCATAACAAGGCGCCAATGATGCCATTCAGGAGGCCCGTGATGCAGGGATTCCCCAATCCGGACTAGTCGGGAGAGAGCATCTGCGACGCGACGCGAACCCGGTCGGACCCCTTCAGCATCTCCGCGGTGGCTCAAGCTCTCCGGTCGGACTAATGTCCAGCTAATTTGTTGTCTGAGCTCGAGATCTTCAGGATCTACGGTACAGAGTCATGCTCATCGTTCAGAGAAACACCAATTCATCTATCAAAACATACAGAACAGTCCTAGCAACGGATGATTTCAATCGCTCGCTTTGGTTTGCGTACGGCCTCTCCTCACTCGATGCGTCTCGCACACGACACATCTTGCACACCCTCACCTTCCACAACCTTGGCAGAAACGATTTCATCCACAGGAATCTCCGCCAGCCGAGAAATGACGTGATGCAGCGTTGGCAGCGATTCCCAGCTGAGTGCATCGATCTGGAACCGCGCGTTCTTGGTCGTCCGTAGCCGGGTTACCCTCGATGGGATATTCTTTTGCTCCTCCTCCTGTGGCACAAGCACGGGATACTCGGCCTCGGGTTGTCCCTTGTACGCACGTCCGACTTGTGGCATGTAGCGATAGATCAAATCGCCCTTGCCAACGTTCGGAGGAGGATTCGTGCGGGGGTCCTGTTCCTCCAGGCCCTCAAGATGGAAATGACCCCACACAGCGCCCTCCCAACTCGTCGTCAGGTGATACGAGTTGTAACGCTCATGCGCCTCAATGGCCGTGTATAGCTTGGGCATGCCGAGCTCTTCACGGCCACTCACGATTGGATCAGTTAGGCTCTCGAAGAGAATGGGCAAGTAGAGCCCCTTGACTACTTCGCCGTCCAATTTCTGATACTGCACCCCTTCGATGTAGAGGCCTAGATGGCGATATCCGCCGCCGCCAAGCCAGTCCATTCCGTGCAACCTCGTTTGCGAGAAGTTGGCATAAGCCACGGTACTTGGATCAGTGAAGGAATACCTTTCATTGGGCAGGAGATTCTGTAGAAGCGTTCGACTGGTCTTGAATCGAATCGATGCGGTTTGGAAGGTTGACTTGAGCGACTTCTGGACGCGGTTCCTTCCCCACCAGTCCTGCCTAGGGCCCGGCATAGGACCGAAGACTATGGGCTGACGCCAGTATTTGGCCGGCAGCTGGTTCCAGAGGTGCTTTCGCAGGATTTGAGTCGAGTGGTCAAATTCATCATGGCCGTAGATATAGTCCGTCATGGCTTCCACTGAAAGGTGTTAACTCACGAAGCTCAGCACACAAGAGGGTTACTGACTTTGCTCGAACGGTTGTGGCTGAGCAGATTCTCGTGTCATCTGCTGGACAGTGGTAGCTCGGGTGTGACGAGCTTTCTCGTATAGCTTCAATCTTTCTGGCACTTCTTCGGGGGTAACATCCCGTGACAGCATGACAGCCAGTGAAACCCCATCCTCAATGGCCATAGCGCCTCCAGATGCGCGATACGGCAGGAATGGGTGTGCTGCATCCCCGATGATGGCCAGCCGCTCATTAACCCAGGTTGGCAACGTTTCCATATCTAGCAGAGGCCACACCTTCAGGGTTTGAGGATCGGCCTTGGTCAGCATCTTGAGAACCTGGGGGTTAAATTCCTTGAAAACCTCAAGGAGCGCCTCCTTGCTGGCGTCTTGATCCCAGTCGGAAGACGTGTTAATGGTACTCATGGTATCAGGATGGATGCAGACAAAGTTCAGGATTTCGTTATTGGCGCAGGGATAGATGACCACCCGTTTTTCGGAAGAATCCCACATGTCCACTGAGCTGTACTCCATGGCCAATGAGTACGTCTCGGGGTCTTCCTGGGCGTCTTTGCGCTTCAAAAGGAAGCGGAAAGCATTCTTGCCCGAGCTGAATGTTTTGATACCACTGGCACCAGGCAATTTCGACCTAGCAAGGGAATGAACACCATCAGCTCCAACGATGACGTCGCCTTTGAAAGTGTCACCGTTTTCGAGAGTCAGAGTTGCATTCTCAGGATTGATGTTCACAATCCTGCTCGATGTATGCAACTGGGCCGGAATACCGGGTCCAGAAGCCTGTGCGGCGACTTTCAGAGCATCGTGAAGATGGGCTCGGTGGACTAGAGTCCATTTCTAGCACTTGTTATGACATAATCTTTAAGAGGACGGGTGAGCTTACATGTCTCCATTTCCCTGCATGTGCTTTGTTGTCGATATTCGCCAGGGGCTCTCCACTGGGGGTATAGATACGTAGCTGTCGAGATCAGATGGGTATTGCAAGTCGTATGGCAATGCGTACCTGCTCTGCTTCTACGGCTCCAAATTTGGTGCCATCGATTCCCAGTCTGAGCAATGCAGCATTGGCATTCGGAGTAAGGTGGATGGCTGCGCCGATTTCATTTGCAAACCGGGAGCGCTCGAACAACTTCGTTCAAGTCAGTCTAATCTCGCGTCCCGTGAATTTAGATCTTACTCACCTCCACATGATGACCTTGTTGGCGGAGAGCGATGGCGGCGGCCAGGCCTCCTATACCAGCGCCAGCAATAAGAACGTGTAGCCCTCCTTGGGGTGTGCTTGGGTCAATGCTCCCCATTGTTCTAGACGGCAAGGAATTTTCGGCTAGAGGCTGAAGGATGCAAGAACTGTTTGGGTACCTTGAGAGGTCATGACCCAAGTCTCTGAAACGCTACACAATTATATCTACTGTAGTATCCCGTTGTCCGCGCATGGCCCACCTGATCAGGATGGGTTGTCCACCCTCCTTGCCGTGGGGTTTGGCGTGATCCAGTCCTCGGCTCAACCACTTCGGCTCCACGTCGGAGCATGCAAGGGAACGGGTGAAGCGCACCACGGTGAGGGGAAGCAGGTGACTATTTATCACACAGGTAATTGAAGCATTCACTCATCCTTCCTACTTGCTGAAGTCATCGTTTGCTGTGTTTATGGCTGGTCTGTTAGCCATCATGCCGAATCCCATCCGCGAAGACATCAGCACCCGGGATGATACATCCTTTCCCTACATCTTTGAACAGAACGTCACCATCGCTCTGAAAGATAAGTCCGGTCTCGTCCGATGCAACGTCTACCGGCCCAAGGAGCTGGAAAAGGCCCCTGTTCTGGTTACCTACGGTCCCTACGGCAAAGACATCCCTTACTCGGACTTTCACCCCAACTCATTTGGCGAAGTCAACCCGGAACACCACTCCGATCATTCAGCCTGGGAAACTCCTGACCCTGGGTTCTGGACCAAACATGGATATGCCATTGTTCGGGCGGACGAGAGAGGGACTGGCCAATCTCGCGGAAAGCTGGATACCATGTCCCGTGAGACCAGCGAGGCATTCTTCGATGTGGTCGAATGGGCAGCCGAGCAGCCATGGTCCACCGGCAAGGTCGGATTGCTGGGGATCAGTTACTATGCCGGCAGCCAGTGGAGAGTCAGCGCACGGCAGCCCAAGGGGTTGTCGTGTATCATCCCGTGGGAGGGCATGTCCGACTACTATCGCGATCGATGCCGGCACGGGGGGATCCTGTCAAACGCTTTCATCAAATTTTGGTGGGACCGCCAAGTGGTCTCGAATCAGTACGGGCTGCCCGGTCGTGCTGCACGCAACTGGGGTCCTGATACAATTGAAGGCGACCTCTCCGAGGAAGAGTTGGAGGCCAATCGTCAGGACCAGACGGTTGATAACGTGAACAACCATTTCCGGGATGACGAGTACTATGCTAGCAAGGAGTACACCATGTCCGACATTCAGGTATGCCATTGTATGACTGAGACTCCTTCAAGCAGAGCTGACTACGCGGCTAGGTGCCTCTTCTTTCCGTGGCCAACTGGGGCGGCATTCTGCTGCACCTTCGCGGAAATGTGGAAGGTTGGACGCAGGCGGGCAGCGAACTGAAGTATTTGCGTTTCATCACCGGGCGCCATGACCTGCCTTTCTACTACAAAGAGGAGGTTGAGATTCAGCGCAGCTTTCTAGATGCCTTCCTCAAGGGCGATGATCGCGCCGGATGGTCGACCGGCACGGCTCCAAAGGTTGATTTGGTGCTCCGCAAGGGAGATGTTGGATTCAACAATGCCGAGGCAGAGAAAGGATTTCCTCGCCGCACTGAAAACGAATGGCCGATTGCTCGCACCCAGTACACACGATACTATCTGACCTCAAAACAAGACCTGGTTACTACTGCACCGCAGGAGCGCCCGGTTAAAATCTCATACCGTGCCCTGGGCAATTTGCAGAATCCCCAGCTGGTGCAGTTCACCACTCCGCTATTTGAGCAGGAGACAGAGATTACTGGGCACATTGTCGCACATCTCAATGTGTCAATGAGTCCGGAGCCAGGCTCGCCTACTCCCAAAGACATCGACCTCTTCCTCACGCTGCGGTACATCTCGCCTGAAGGCAAGGAAGTGTTCTACACGGGCACGGCTGGCGACCCGGTGCCTCTCTGCAAGGGCTGGCAGCGTGTTAGTTTGCGCAAAACCAACCCGGAGCACCCTCGCCATCGGGAGTGGCTTCCATATCGCAATTATTACTCCACGGACGTGCTGCCGGTCATTCCGGGCGAGGTGTACCCGGTTGATGTGGAGGTGTGGCCGACGAACGTGGTGGTCGAGAAGGGAGGGAAGATCATCCTGGAGGTGTCATCGGGCGACACACAAGGGTGCGGCGTCTTCCAGCACAACTCTCCTGTGGATCGGTAAGTGCCATGAGCGAAGTGCTCACTGAGCTATGCTAACGGAGATAGATCCCCGGAGCGATTCCACGGCCTCAACCATATCAACTTTGGCCACGGCGACAATTATGTCACCCTCCCGGTTATCCCATCGAGGGGATGGTTGGAGGAACTCCGCATGAGCCGATAGATTAGTGGCAACTTGCTCCGTAGATGTGGTAGATGGGCAATCAGAATTCAATTTCTTCAATGCGTGATTCCGAATATCCGGTACTCCAATGTACACCCGATGTGGTCCCGAATGGCACCCGAGCACACCACCACCACATACCACATCAAAGTAGTATATAGTAGTCCCCCATATAAACCCATACAACTCCAACAGCATATAACCACTCTCAACACCTCACTCGATCCAAATCCAACCCCATTCCTCATTACCAAACAACCACCCAACCCACTATCCATTCTACTAAAACCAAATCCAACCAAAATGACCACCCCCCCACCAACCAAAAAAAACCTCCGCCCCCTCCACCGCTACATAACCACCCACTCCCCAACCACCAACCTCGCCATCTTCTCCCCCACCCTCCCAACCCCCATGCCCGTGCAAGAGATCTCCGACTCCGCCAACGCCCATTTCTCTCTCGCCTACACAACCGATACCTTCCCTGCGGATCTCTCCAAAGAAATTGACATCCCCGCCTACGCATCCTACCTGTCCAATCCTCCCGGAATCACCATCTCGACTGGCTCGGTTTGTCGCATCGTGGATATCCCGCCCCATGCAGTGAGCCCGATGCATCGCACCGTGTCGATTGATTATGGGGTTGTGTTGGAGGGGGAGGTCGAGTTGGTGCTGGATTCGGGGGAAACGAGGGTCCTGGGGAGGGGGGATGTTGCGGTGCAGAGGGGTACGAATCATGCTTGGAGGAATGTTACGCCTGATTCTGAGGAGGGGGAGGGGAGCTGGGCGAGGATGTTGTATGTACTTTTGCCGGCGGTGGGGGTTGGGTTGGGGGAGAATTTGGGGGGGATTGGGGTGAGGGATAGCACTTTTAGGTTTTTTTTTTTTTTTTTTTTTGAATTCTTTTCTTGTTGGGAGGGGGTAGGGGTGGTGGTAAGGGAAGGAGAGAAAGACATTATTGTGTTTTCGTGTTTGGTATACTTCTGTTTTAGAATGGTTGTTCTATCTGAAGGGATTCCTCTATAGGGTAGAATTTAGCGTAGCGGATGCTGGGGAAGATAGGTTTTGTTTGAGATTAGATCCAAGGCTCTGTGATAAGAAATAAAATATCGAAATGTGAGTGATCATGATTGATTATCTAGTAATGTTACTACCAATGGTCCAGTTACATTAATACTGTATCTACTGCTGGCATATAAAGCCTCATATGCATATATGAATAATCATCATTCTGTATTCTGTAACATCACCACTCCCCTCCAATCTCATAATGAAATATCTTATCGTTGATCCTTCCACCCGTAAGCCTCCAAAGACGCGAAACAGCCTTTTAATAATATTAGAATCATAGGCATAGGCCACAGAGTTACAACTCACCGCATTCAACCACACCCCGTGCAACATGGACTGGATAAACACATACTCGGCCGGACTGGCCCCCGCTGCTCGCTCATTATAGTCCAGATTCCGGTTGACAGTTCGATACGGAGGTACTCGTCTGTAGTTGGAGGGCCAGTCTACCGGCTGGGATGTTGCGGGTGTAGGGGCAGAGTTGCTGGGAGTCTGGGGAGGGTGTGTCTCGCCAGTGTGATGAATTTCGTAGTCGGAGAGGATGGACAGCGTGCTGGTTTGCGTTGTGGTGGTTGTGGTTATGCTTGACATGGTGAAGACAGTAGGCCTATGCAAAGTGAGAGGATAGAGAAAACACAAAAACTAGATGGTGATACTGTTTGTGAATGGTTGCACTCACTGCACAATAAGCACATCCCAATCTCCTCCACATCCCGACCGTTATGCCACTCTTCTTTCTTCCCCCGCAAACCCCAACAATTCCGGGGTCGGAAACCATCCGGGTCCAGATTCCCGAGTCATAGAGTATGTCCACATTGCGCGTCGAGCTGCTCGCCCCTAATCCTTGCTACGATGCTATATCCATAGTGACCCATATCCATGTCTTTGCTGAAGTGCCACCATACTCACCACCACCACCACCACCACCACCACCACCACCATCGACATGGTCACCACACAACCCTTCCAGCGCATCATCGCGGCAGAAATAGACGGTCGCTGTCAGAACATCAGATATCGTCAGAATCAATTTCATCGCTTACAATCCGGCTTGGTGCAGAATATCGACGAGATCAAGGATGCGATCGTGGCTGATTCAGGACACTCGTTGGAGGAAGTTCGCGCGGAGATCTGCCTTGCCATTAAGGAGATCCGGACCCATTATGCTTCGTTGGATTTGAAGAAGGACCTAGAGGTGGAGTATCGTGTTGCAAATGGGAAAGATAATACTGATGGGAAGCGGGGTGTGGGTATTGTGTACATTGTGCCTTGTTCGCATACGATATTCTTCTCGGTTGTGGCTGCACTAAGCGCTGCGATTGCGGCGGGGAATTGTGTTATACTTGAGGTGGGTTTGACGATGCGGATTGTGTTGGATAGCAGCTGATTCTGATTGATATAGTTGACGAAAAACACTATGGCGTTGCCGGGTGTACTTAGGAAGATCCTCCCTCAGGTCCTCGATGCGGATACCTTTGCTATTAGCGAGGAGAGGCCAGACGGTTCATTCTTGGAGAGGACGCATATCATTGCGCAAAATGACTCCGTCTCTCTATCTAGCAATACGCTTTCCTCGCCCACCTCATCTATAACAGTCGCATTAGTCGACCGCACAGCCAATATCCCCGCCGCCGCAGAGGCGCTGGTGTCCGCGCGATTCGCTTTCGGCGGTCGCTCAACATACTCTCCGGACATTGTACTTGTGCAAGAGTTTGCAATGAAGGAGTTCGTGGAAGCGATCATCCAGCGATCGTCAAAGTACCTAGGCGGTCAAAATGGAGAGGCCCGACAGACGATTGCTAATCCCCGACGAGCGAGTTCAGGTATCTCGTTGCTGGATACAGCGCACAAGGATGCAAGTGCGCGGGTAATAGTGTCTGGTTCGGAATGGGGTGTGGTCGAGGTGCATGATCGGTGAGCCTTAATACGGCTATTGAGGTGACATGCTGACGGAAGTAGGAAATCGTCTCTGCTGCAGAGAAAGGTGTCGGAGAAGGTGCTGGTCCTGCATCCTGTGACGAGTCTGGACGATGCGATCGATTTCAGCAACTCGTAGGTCACAATCTCTTCAAGATGGATAATGCTCACCAAGTACTAGAATGGGAACCCTAGCCGGGACCTATGCCTTCGCATCTCCGGCAGCAGCCAAATATCTAACGCAGTTCATTGACTCGTACAGCTCTTGGATCAATCATGTCCCTACTGATATGCTGAGTATGTCCTCACCTTCATTCACCCAGACAGACTGCTAACCAAAATACACCATAGTCGGCCCTGCATACCCATTCAACCAACCACCCTCCCGCGAAACCCGCTACTCGACATCATCGCTGCAGGTTTCACGCCCTCAGTTCGTCACAGAAACAAGCAACACCGCTCTTGTTCGAAACATAATCAGCGCGACAGTCGGACAGAGTACAAAGTCCAACGATGCATGGCGCGAAGCATTGGTGTCTCTCCCCGCGATCGGACAAGCTGAGGGCAAGAGGATCGGATTCTTCGAGCAGGGGATCATCACTGGGGGTGTGGTCACGCTGTTTTCGCTCGTGGCTACGCTTTCGACACTGGGAATTTATGGGTACGCAGCTGTGAGGAGATTAGGGTCTTGATGCTGAGTCCTGTATGTACGATCTGGAGTTGGCATGGTATGTGAATTGGGGGTTTTCTTCTGTGGTATTGCATTGTAGACTGTAGATGTGTTTTATGTGGTCGAATACTGCCTGGCTTGCATTTTCACAAACTCGAGTCCATTTCTCCGGGAGGTCTCCATGACGAGTAAATCGCCATACTTGACCATGAACACTCGTCCATTGCGGTATAGGTTATTCACTGTTCCTCCTGTTTTTACGAGGGGTTAATGTTCTTTCTACTACTGATTAAAGGTACTTCTGACCTTGAGAAAGTGGGATCGGACCAAGCGGTCGTGGACGCAGTTGAGGTGGGTGGGGGTTTTCGTGAGGAAGCAATTACGTCATGATGATATGGACGTCCACAACCTCATCTATAATGCAGATTGCCAGATACTTTGATCCCCTCTGCATACAGAAGATCAATGTGTCGCTGGGCAGTGGACAGGTCACGTGTCATCGTAATCGTAGGACGGGACAGATCTCACGGGGCGGATTCTGACCACTCTGAATTGGTCGCCTGGGGCTGCCCATGGGATACTTTGGAGGGTTAATCTGGTGTTAACGTTGGCGATGGTCCCGGTATATGGGGAGATGGTATAGGGGGATCCGGGACAGACAGGGTCAGCAATCAGCATGAAATTACGCACCATGACCATTGTACTAGTGTCCTGTCTTCGCAAGTGCGCTAGTAATAGGAGGACTCGGTCATCTCGCATAATACCATCGGGGGCCATGGGAGAAATGGATCGGGGAAAGGCTAGGCCGTGAGTGGATCTCAATTGGATTCTAGATGGGCTCTAGGAGTATACCCGTTTTGTGCTCTCGTAGCTTGCATGTCGTTTGTCTGGTAGGATACATCGTATTCTGCGAGAATCTGAAGAATCGGTCTAGCTTGGCTTTGATTCAGGCGTGGAGGGCGATCCCAAGCTGATGGGACAAAGGGGCCGCGAGCACCGCTCGGATGAGCTCCCCCACATCCCGACCCCGGCGCAAGGGTCCCAACAGCGACTGATAAGCGTCCTCGAGGTACTCGCAAAATCAAGTCAATTGTCTGGCTTGCCACAAGATACATGCAGGTAATAGTTCTGCCTGTAGCTGGACGATCCTCGGCAGCTTCCGGGTGATGCATTGTCGTGAGAAACCCTGGGTTTTCATTCTCCCGACATCCTTGAAGCCCTGCAGCTTCCTGCCGCTTAGTCATGGCGCCATTTTACGCTGACCCAACTTTGTGGTGAAGTCCAAGCAGCAGACTGGCCAGTATGATCGATGCTGTTCAGAGAATACGTACTCCATAGGCGCATGCTAAATACTCAATCGTGGATGGTCGAAGGATCGTTCCCCGCATTTCCCTGCCGAGCTTAACGCTGGCTGGCTTCCCCACACTTCTCCGGCGTCCCATCTCCATCTTATTTCCTCTCTTCAACTTCTGGTTCTCTTCATCTCATTATCTTCCAATGTCTCACTCTCATCATGCTCGATAAATCCTCCCCGTCGTTTCCCACACAGTCCCCGCAACGGTCCCTCTCCAAAGCCCGCGATGGCTATTTTCAATGCGGATTCTGCAAGAAGCACTACAACCGGGCGGATCATCTAATCCGACATGTGCGATCGCGTATGTGTTTCGATGGGAATACCTGGTGGGACAATTCTAATTATTGCAGATACACGGGAAAAACCATATGTGTGCCATGTGTGCAACAAAGGCTTTGCTAGGCCGTACGTCCGTCCGTCCCCACATGCCATCCGTCTGGTTCTGACCTCATCAGGGACTTGATGAAGCGGCATGCTGCAGGTCACGATCATCCTCGAGATGGCAAGAGAAAACGGCCACCATCGTATGCGAAGAGCGGCCGGGTCTCCCAGGCGTGCAAATCATGCGCAACTTCCAAGCTCAAGTGCGACGAGGAGAAGCCCTGTCGACGTTGTCGGGATAAAAAGCTTATATGTGACTGGAATGACGGAGTCTTTGATGATTTGACTCCAGAGTCACCCATGCAAAGTTGGTTTTAAGAGCAGCCACAATATCGTCTTGAGCGTTCGAATGCTAAGCAATGCAGCATACGATGACCCTGACGGTCAAAGCCAGTATCCCGAGCCACCCCAGGCACAAACCGCCTTCACCCCGTCGGCACCCTTGGAGGACTTTCCACCTTCTGTCGACAACCCGCCATTTACGACCCCTGAGTTTCCCGTAAACGATTACCTACCTGAGCCGCCGGGCTCGGCCCCCGGAGGCCCTATGTCAACAGGCTATGATGGTGAGTTCTCCACACCTTGCATGAGCATGGATTAATAGGTCCAGCAATATCTCCCACGCTTGACCAAGAAAGTGGCGTCTTTAGTGTCGATGGAACATTTTTCCCCGAGTTCATTCCCGATTCTCTCATACCGTCATTATCCCGTCCCAACGAATTGGATCCATTAAATCCGCTCAATCATACGCAAGACTACATGCATAGCCTTTTCGATACCAACGTGCAATTCGATTTCGATCTTACTGAAGTTGACTTTGGACTGATCGATTACTTCAACACCCAGGGAACAGCGCACTTTCCACAGCCCCCCGATATACCCAATGACCGTTCCGACGTGGATAGTGGGATTGCTCTGGGCGCCGAAGCCTATAAGCGGTCGTCACTGTCTGCATGGAAGCCTGCCCAGGATGACCACGCCTTTGCCAACCAAGGTGATCTGTCAGTCCCGGTGGCTATTGACAGCCCAGAGTCAAGTATTAGGCTAGAGCGTCAGATCCTGCCAGAGAAGCTGGCCTCGGGCAGCCGTGATCTTATTTTCGGGATGGTCTTGCAGACAAGCGAGAAGTCTACATTACCTCGCATAATGAAGTCATTCCCAAGTACCGAACTGTTAGACGGTCTCATGCAGGACTACTTTGCCTACCAAAGCCACCAAGTTGATTCCTTCATCCATGGTCCAACGTTTCACCCGAATGAACAGAGCTCGGACATGCTTACTGCTCTAGCCGCTGCTGGTGCGGTGCGGTCAGCCATCCCAACCATTCGTAAGTTGGGCTACGCCTTGATGGAAGTTGCACGCCTACACATGTCGGTCAAGGTATACCTTCTTCCATTCCTGGGTGTTATCATTCTAATTTGAATAGTACGAGTCAGACAATCGTGTTACGCGCGATCTGCGGCCTTCGCAAACATTCGCTGTGATCATCGACATAGGCCTTTGGAGCGGAAATGGTCGGAGGACGGAAATTGCGGAGAGCTTCCAACAACCGCTGGTGACGGTTAGTTTATACCAGCAAAAGAAATTCAATGCTGATAAAATCGTATAGATGCTGCGGCGAGCACTTCGTTTCCGACGGAGTATCTACTCGACCATCGTCCCAGACCTTGAAGATAATGAGGATGTGTTAGAGCAGAAATGGCGTGCTTGGGCAGAGCAGGAATCATTCAAGAGGTAACTCATCTTCTCATGTGATGGTGCTTAGCTTACGCACTTAGACTCGTCCATCACTTATTTTTACACGACGCTCAATGCGCCATGATGCTAAACGTCAACCCACTTATTTCTTACGCGGAGCTGGAACTTCCGCTTCCTTCTAATCGATCACTCTGGGATGCCAAGTCGGCAACATCATGGAGGGATACCTACCTCGCACTCGGGCTACTTGGAACAGAGCGACAGCCCTCTTCAGTTGATGCAATGCGGGACATGTCCCGATTACAGGGAGCCATGGATATTCAGCTGGCGGGTTTTGTCTTCCTACATGGTTTTTCCTCCATGATCAACGAATATCATCGCTTCAACTTCATCTCAAAAAGCAGCTCTACGCACTGGAATGCATTGGTGACCAGCTCACGTCATCAGGAACTCTCACAAACCCTGCAGCATTTTCGCATGATCTGCTACGAGTGGCCAGAGCTTCCCCGCCCGGAGGTCTTCTTAATATACGAATTGATCTCGATGTTCCTATACATGTCTCTAGAGGATTTACAACTATTTGCCGGAAAGGAGGACAAAAGGGAGGCCCGACGGGTCTACCACAGTGCGCTCGAGTGGATCAACAGCATCGACTCCCGGCGGGCAGTGTGGCATGCAGGCCAAGTCATCCGGGCTGCTAAGACTATGCCTGCAGGATCGCTCACCGGGTTTTTGGCAGTTGGAGTGTACTATGCCAGCTTGGCCTTTTGGTCTTACAGCGTGGTGTTTAAAGCAAAGAACAATAAACTGGCAGCCGAGAGTCGTGCCCTGGGTCCTCCCCCTGTCCGTGGCCCAACGGTCTACCTAGATGGAGATGAGACAACCGACGTGCAAAAGTTCATTTCTCTTGGATGTGGAAATCCGGCACTACAAGGCCGACAGGGACCCGCATTCATATCTAACCCAGGACAAACCATGGACCTTGCACAGGAGCTTCTGCGGGCAGATGCCTCCCAAGATGCGCTGCCTCCTTTGGTTCAAGGACTGTGCCAGCTGATGGGTGGGCTCGGGAATGCTGCTAGATCTAGCTCTTAGGAGCAATCAAATCTGTATCTTTACTGATACCCTTGTACGATGACTAGTGTATGGGCTTAGGCCCGTTGAAATCTAACCACATTGGCGGGTTATCTAAACTGCCAAGGTAGAGTTCGAAGACATTCCCTGCCCTTCTCATTCCCGGATTGTATTGGTTACTTTCACTAAGAATCACTGATACCGAGGTCATTGAAGATGTCTGACAATACACTGTCCCTACTCTCAATCAAGAATTCACAACCCCAAATGAAAGGAACCATTCATCAACCTCATTTTCGACCCAACCCTCTCTAGTCACCACTCATCATTCCTTGATCCGCAACCTAAATCACTTCGCGTCTACGAGATACGAAATCCCCTTTCTCTCCCTCTATGATCTTTTTCCCTAATTAATCCCCCCAGAACAACTTTCCAAGCTATCCTGAGCCTCTACAGCAGGCTATAGCAGCTATCGGGCAAGAATAGTAGACCACTCATATTTCCCTCACTTTCTATCTTGCACCCCTCTCAGTGTCTCCTCTGCTCTCCCTTTCTTCTATGCAAATCTCATATGCCATAAATGATACTTCCATCCGACACATCGTCTATTCAAAATCTCTAGGAAGAAGAATACGCTTGGAGAACATCCTGTATGGGGATTATATTATCGAAACCCACGGCCCACACATACTACAGATCGCAGACACCACACCAATCTGGTTTTCCATGGTTTAGCTAAGAATGGTCGCCACATCTTACGAACCAGAATGCCTTCCAATGGGAAGATGAGATATAAGGGATAAAGTCCATCTGATCAACATCGACCAGGGCCAGTGTCGATTTGCAAAAAGCAATGAACGTCGTGCGGTTAGATCACCGTTTATGCTCGTCCTCTCTTTACGTGTGCTCCGCTTGTTGCAGCATGGGTACTGCATTGGTCCGATACTGCTGGGCGAATCGAAAATCCAAGAAACGAACGACAAATGGTGCTTATGCTCTGCACTAGTCGGCATTACTACAATACAGACCACGTCTGCACCCTGGCCTTTGTATAGTCCTCTGTGATATACGGCTATATGTGGATACCTACAACGACATGCGCTACTGATGCCCATTCATTTATTGCGGACGAACAATTGCTCAAGGGTACGCACCCAGACGTTGTGATCAATAACAAGAACAGTTTCTGGGTGCTTATCAATGGCTCTCCGAGGACGTGATTGTTGAACCGATCCTGGCTATGCCAGGGACCCTCCGTGTTCACGTAGTCTTATTCATAGTAATCGGTTTACTGTCTTTATCACTATCTCCAACGCCTACAACCGGTCTGCAATTGTTTCAGTAATCCATCGCCGATGTGAGAGATCATTTAGAGCGGGGCGGTGTAAGCCTGTACCATGGGTCTGCAACTTCAGGTCCAAAACACATTTGATGGTGGTATTATTGTTGATGATGACATGGAGTAGGTGCTCCTTGGCAGATGTTTCACTTCCTCGTTCCTTTAGTCCTTCCTCGTTCCAGGTTGTATTTAAACAAGATGGATAGTGCTTTAAGCAGTGACACATACGCCTTGGCATCCGGGCTGTATCAAATGAACAAAGTAAAGGATGATTCTTCAGACACAAATATCTGCAACAATCTTGGATATGTATAGTGGCTCACACACCGGCAAACTGCTATTGCTAACAATGAAAGTGACCTTGACTGTGCATATGACAAGACTAATTGTTGATGGGCTAAGCGCCATGAACATAAAGATGACTCCATTGCTGAGCATGATCATGGTAGACGCGGGTGTGCACATTCTCACAGATCAATGTGAACTTAGAACAACATACCAGCAGACAATAGCCACTCGTGGGTTTGATCCGCTACCCCTTCTGATATTTGTGCATCACTGAATTGCCCAGGAAAGCGGCTTTCCTAGAAGCTGTGACTCAACAAAGGAGATTCGGGGAGATGTTACAAGGATGGTCTATCATATCACTTGACATACATAAGAATGGAACGTATCAACCTGTTAATGGTCGCTTGGCTTCATTTCAAGAGTGAGATTATGTATTTTCTCTGTTCTTCGGCAGTATATATTGCGCTGTGCTGGACAGTTAAATATGTTATATTCTTCTTACTTTTAAGCACAATTGAACACTCGGCTAAACCGGTACTTCTCTCAGAGTAGATTTAGTAGCGTCCAACTCTCAATCTGCTTGCCCTACCAGCCAAAAACAAGAGAGAAAAGTAGAAGATCTCTATGCCAAAGAAAGTAAAAAAACAAAACAACAATAAAAACAAAAATTGAAAT